>JANHGO010008174.1:0-45829 GCA_024606505.1 Aquila spilogaster
TTATTTTTTGAGGCATTTATATCAAAAGCTCACTTGGAGTTGTCTCTCGTCTTTCTTTAAATACTAGCTAGGCCTTCAATTCAGAGAACTATCTCCATGGTCTTCTACTGACAAATGATAAATGTAAATTAGATACAAATATAAGTATTTACTCATTCTTTTTCATTCATGTTCCCCCTATTTTAGAAAAACAAGAGATTGTGCAATATCAAAATAAACTCTGACAGCAGAGCAGAACAGGCCAGGACACGATAACACAGACGCTCCAGACCTATATCCTTATTTTCTAGGCTGGACAATAAAATTACTTTGGATTTCTTCCTGCTCTTTGATGAGGTCACAACACTTTAACTAAAAGCAGTTGGAAATTTAAGATAATTTTACGCTTAGCTTAAGTTCTGTCAATGCTTTTAGTTAGGACTCGTCTAAAACCGCTTCAAAATTGCTCATTGTTTGATTACTGAAGATCGTCCTTCATTTGAATAAAAAGCTCCTGGATTTATTTTTCAGTCCATCAAACCCACAGCTGATCCACTGCTTTGGGGAACTTTCAATGATCTGTTGCAACAGTGGCCATGGCTCATACGTTACGTAAAGAGACAACTGAAATTGGAAAAGAGTAAGGAACAACATTCTCAAACTTACTCTCTGAACTAAGATGCTCACTGAATACATTAAGAAAAGCAGACATTCCGAAGGACAAACAAATAATGGTCATTTCTGAAAATGACCGTCTCAATACTATTTGTGCATTTGTGACTCATTTTCTTTTCAGATGATAGACTACAAAGAGAGAGAAATCTGTTCACTGGCACGCATGTTTATTTGGCCTGAACACAAAATGTCTCTGTTTTTTTCCTCTTCAATCTGTGGTAGAAACCTATTTAAAATAGGCTGCATCTGACTGCCACTGAAACATAAAGCTCCTCTCTGACATAAATATAACATAAGGAAGCTTTTGAGGGGTGCGAGTGGTGAAGGACGGATAGCAGCTTTGCAGCGTCAGAGCATGTATCAATCACACTTGTTGCCTCTTTTTACCCAGAAGATCATAATACGACACAAGGAAGATATATTCTACAGGCCTAGGAACCACAGTCACTGTTGGCAACAAGGGAAATCGCAGTTGGACACAGGGGAAGTGCTTTCATAACTAGGATAATTAAACAATGGGTCAGGTCAGGCTGCATAGAGAAGTTGATTTTGATGAATAAACGCTGTCTAGATAAAGGCAATTCAGACACATGTATGCACGAAACCAGAGTTATCTAAAGTGTGCAAGTAGAGTGCTGCAAGTAAATTTCCTGATAAAAGAGAGGAAACGGTCAAAAGTTAGTTTGAAAAAGTTAGTTTCTTTTTATACTTTGTTGAGAGAAAG
Organism: Aquila spilogaster; assembly: GCA_024606505.1. NCBI lineage: Eukaryota > Metazoa > Chordata > Aves > Accipitriformes > Accipitridae > Aquila > Aquila spilogaster. The sequence goes on from JANHGO010008174.1 coordinate 1,379, forward strand.
AGGCTTACAAACCACCCTCTTTCCCTTTTGAAGAAGGATTAGTCCCTGAAAGAAGAGATGAAAACCAGAATTGAGAGCAGCTCTTCCTTTCTCTGCATATGCTAGCAATCAGAATTTACTCTCTGAAGCCTTCCCACTCTCCCAACACCGTCCAGCCTTTTTGCTTCTTTCTCTTTTATCAAGTAGCAGAAGATGACAACACGTTAAAATAAGGTTGGCTTACAGGGGTTTGCAGAGTTCAATGACAAGCGCTTATTTTATATGTGTCTACCTAATCATCATTGCTTTGACACATATCAAGCAATACAAGGAGCACCAGGCCGAGTTTGTCCCTTATTCATGAATTCACTGGGGAAAAAAAAGGGAAAAAGAGGTCATTTAAAAAAAAATCTTTGAAGTAAAGTAAAGGTTCACCTTGGCTACGAGACTGATGAAAACAAACCTGTGACAAATCAGTGACAGAAAGAGGATTTCAGAAAGAGGATTACGCTGTCAGCACTCCGCTGCACGTATTAGGTACAGCTTTTAAATGAGGTTGGGGGGACAGTTGCTGCATTGATAATATTCTGTTCGTTATTTAATAGGAAAGAAGAAAACTAATTTATTTATTTGTTTTGCCTAGCGATAATTGCACTGATCAAAGGTTTATGTTAATGAATGTCTGCCAGAGTGAGTCTTTTATTTTAATGGGAAGGAGAAGCAGTACAGCACTGGAGCAGCAGCCTCTCAGAGCAAATTCCTGAGTGGGCACCCTCTCTGCTTTGCAGCAACATAATAACTTCTTAGGTTCAATTCCCACTTCACCCAGAAGCTAGAAAGACCAGATCTCCTTCAGGAAAGTGACACGGAATGCTTACATTCCTATTAGTTAAAAGTATTTTTACAAAGCTTGCTGGTCACTGTTTTAAATAGTAAGGCTTCATTTGGCCTCGACTGAGCTGAAGCAGAAAACCTGCCATCAAAAAAGAGAAAGACAAATGCAACTACCCATTTAGACCAAACTATACTCCTGCAAAATTCTAACAGGAAATATAACTACTAATAAAGTAAGATTTACACATTTTGTGTCACTGAAATACTTGCCTACGTAATTTTCTTGCCTATCGACAGATAAAAAGAGATGGAAAACTACCTAAGCTTGTGACTTTCCTCTTTCTCATATGAGATTGATCTGTTTTTATAGGTTGCTTCACTTCCCAAAATTGACTCCCAAGCTATTTGGCACAATACTGGAACCATCAAGTTTCAGAGATCATACCCCGATTTCACATTCTCTATGCTCTCAGGGACAATTTAAGGAGAAACTGTGTAGATAAGCTGGTAGCATTAGATGGAGGAAAATGGGGAAAAATGAGATATCAGGTCAGCATCTTGAGCTCAGAGCTAGGTGAGATCTATAACAAAATATGCAGAGTTATGAGGAGGTTTTAACAAATCTCAGGATGACGTTCAACGGATAAATAGCCAAAAGGAAAAATTGAGTGAGAAATGCATGCGTTTTTCATCTTGAACGTTTTCTGCATTTCTCTTTTGTAAATTCCGACATGTTCTCCACTTCTAGCCTAAGTAAAAGTTCATACTGCTCCCAGGAAACCACATTTTAGCATGGAATAATTAACAAGTTGTCCTGTAGAAAGAAGAACTAAAACTGTACACTTTTTCCTCTTTCTTCTCTCTGAAATTTTCACGTGAATGTATACTGAGTTAGAGGGAAATACTGTTAACTTCATAGACGAGGTTTTCACAGTGATGGATCTGCCTATTGCCCAATTCAATGCTACAGTAAGACTGGACAACTAAATGAAACGAGCTTCCTAAAGCATAAATTCTACACAGCACTTCGAATCTTGCTCTCAGATATCAGCCCTAAAAATCTCTCATTCACTTGGGTGGACTTACAGCAGAAGTTCGCTGTAACAGTTATACAGGATTAGGCTTTAGTAAGTTCACCACACGTTCAACTTGAGTTTCAGAACTGAAATGACTGATTCGGTTAGTCCACGCAGAACAGATCTCCAAGCAATTGTTAACACAACCTTCATGATCCGGTGCGATAGGCTGCTGAATTCAGGTGTGGTACATTCGCAGGCAATTTCTGTACACTTCGCAGTGTTCTTCTGGGTCGTGCTTTATTGGACACTGAAGCCTACCTTTGGATAATTCCCATCTGAATTCTTAGTAATTTCGTTAGCTTTAAATAGCTATAGGGCTGGTTTTATTGGCCTCTATCACAACATAATTTATCACCCAGAATAACAGTAATCTCTTCTAGCCGAGAAAGCTCTATGCCATTTACTACATTAATTAAAAAAAAAAAAAAAGTGAGTGGTCTTCTATGGCCTCTCACATCTGACAGACCCAACCAGCCTTGCAGGAAGGAGAAGCTGCCCATGTAGCCCATTATCCTTCTGTATGGACAGCATTTCGTCCTGCTAACTACCCTCTGAATCGTATTGGCATACAAAATGGCTGATATCTTGAAGCTCTGCTACTTTTATTCTTTTTAGGCTATCAGCCCGTAAGTTTCAAACTGTATTGTTCATCACTTACTACAGACAATCTTACATTTGTTTCTAAGAAGTCGTATTGACGTATAAACGTATTCCTTTAATGTTATGGTCTGGCAACTTGACTGGTAGTTTAAGGAAATAATGAACTACTAAGCAAGATTTTCTTTAAAGAAAGTACAATATTAATAGTTTCTATGCAGACATACGATGGTGAAGTGCATTCAGTGATGTTTACGTTGCAGAAGGGAAGTTACTTACTCTACTAAATTTTATTAGCTTTCTAATGCATTATAATTGTGATTTCAATTCCGTTGACATTGTACTTTTTCCCAGCTGGAAATAAAGATTGCCTTCGGGGTGCAAATATGATGATTATTTTTTTTCATGCTAAAAGGATCTAATCATACTGCAGGGAGGTTGGAACTAGATGATCTTTAAGGTTCCTTCCAACCTAAACCATTCAATGATTCTATAATTCTAAAAGATATTTGATACATTTTTAATAGTACATCACTTGTATGTATCAGATTAGTTATGAATTGTTGGAAAAGCTGGTGGCAAGCTAAGCAAGTGGAAAAATCATTACTTTTTAAAGGTTAACAGTCTCTTCTCTGGAATTCTGGAGTAATTACCAAAAACTATTAACAGTAACCTGACATTTTAGCAACACGCTGTGATATCAGTACTTCATCCAGTGAGATATATCAGTAAGTGAAAGCTTAAAGCGGTTTGATATCATTTCCTAACCTGAGAGTGCATGCTCCCTCTCCCCATCTTCACTCTCCCTCCCCCATTATCATCATCAAAGCGTAGGCCAGAAAAAGAACAAAAAGACAGATTAATCCTGGAGAAAACAAACTCGCATCTTAAGGAAGCAAAACAAATACAAAAGCAGGTTGACCCAACAAAGCTTAATTTACTTGAGCACCTACTTGGTTCTTGCCTAAGTAGGGAAGAGAAGTAAATACGTCTGACTTGCACAAAGCTCTGCAATAAGAGTGCTGGAAAAACTCTCACATCACACCACTTAGAAGGAAGCCCCGCCACAAAGCGGGAAATTAACTTTCCAAAATTCTTCCATTACTGAAGTGCTTCATGACTATATGAAATCATCTTTGTCACTTTCTGAAGACCACCAGCAAGCACTGTAGCATTTTCAGGTGGAGACAGAAGGAGAGTGGAAGCCAGCTGACCATATCACAACATCATCTCCTGCCCTGCCAGGTCCAGTGCAAGGTTTGGACAGATACTAGCAATATTCGGCTCCTGACCTCAGGTGCAAACATTTAAATACAAATACTTGCAGACCAACTCTGTCCTAAGCAAGGTCTCAGACATCTAGATATCACCTACGCTGCTTCTAACTTGGGAAGCCAGACAGACATCCTTCAATCCAGAAAACAGAGTACCCACTTTTATGGGAGAAACAGAACGCATATTTCAAAATTCATCCAAAGCCAATCAAAGCAAATTCATTTACCTTGAACTCAAGTAGGCCACGGCACAAATTTATTAAAGTACTAGAATGCAAGAGGATATAAAGATTCATGCAACATTAAGTGACTCCCCAAGATCCCTAAAGGAAGAAAGAAGGGTAGAGTTTCAGGATGATAGCCTAACTCCAAAAGAAAGCACTGAAATGTAGAAGAGAACATGAAAAAGGCAGTAGGAGGAATGCACTAGTCATGCGTTGTCACCACTCAGCTTAGAACATGAAATATTTAAGATGCAAACAAAACCAATCTGTCCAACATGCTGCTACTATGGCAGGACATCATGCTGTCATTTTGCGCCACAGAGAGTGCTTTTGTTCAGACTGAGAGGAACTAAAGCTTGGATTCAGCTGTGCAGTAATTCTGTGAGTAACATATGAATAAAGAAATAACAAATTCATTATTTCTGTAATTTCACACACAATAGTTCTGAGGAGGTCATCCAGACTACTTCCATGCTTAAACTTGCATCTATTAAGCCCTTGCCTTAACCAAGTTCCGTAAATCAGATATTTGCCTGAATCATTACAAAATTGGCCTTCTCAACGAATTTGGTACCCTTAAAGCACAAAAATAACATGATTTTGGAAAATCTGACACACACATTAAACTTTCCTAAAACTTCTGTAAAGTCTTCTCCATTTCTCACAGTCACATTTCACTCTTAATAATCCCATTAGACCTCATCAGTCTTAATCATAAGGTCCTTGCAATCAAGGCTTATTCTGCATCGAACATTTGGTTCACCTGTACTGAAAATTACAGACTTTTCCAGCTCTACATAAAAATAACCCAAAGGTCCCCCCTGCCTCCCTCAGTTGCTGGTATTTCCACTTGGTTTTTAATCAAGTGCAACTTTGCCGCTTCCCCTGCCCCCTGAGACAAGTTTTACTGTGTTGCTTCACTTCTATTTGACAGTCTCCCAACATCTTTGTTCCTAGGAGCCCATTCCTCTTTTATTTATTGTAGAAGCTAAACTCTATTAAAATGATATACAATCTGTGGAGCTGAAGATCCAACTACGGACTTAGATAAAATCTTATGAAATGAAGTTGAACTTCTGCTAAACGTTGGATGCAAGCACTGCAGCCAAATTAAGCGTTCATAGGAAAACATCACTGATTTGCAACAGCCATATTTGTTACAACCAAAGCCTTTTGAAGGTTTACAGCTGCAATTTGGGAGGTTTTATACACGGATTAGGATTGTGCTTCAGCAGCAGCAATGCAGTGGCATCATTACTTCTATAGAATTGCAAACTGAAATGTGAAACATTGACTGTCTAGGTAAAAATAAATATCCCACCCCCTACAAAATCACAGAGATAGCATGATATTTTTACATCTGGTCTCAAAAGATTTTAAGGCTGAATCCAGCAACACTGGTATCAGTTCGAATAGGGCAACAGCAAAAGCATCACAATCTTGCAGTGTAGTCATTGCTCAATTTTAGTGTTATTATTCCTGTTGGACATCCTAGTCTAACACAACATACTTGTTAAGGACAGAAACTGAACAAGGAGAACATGCAGACTGTGGTTTTATCTTCAATTTAGTCTTACAAAAAGCTCCTAACTGCAAAGTTACAGAAATGAGAAGAACACTATTAACTCATCAGTTTAAACTGTAAGGCAAGCTTTAATTCAGATTTACTGCTTCAGACCTCCTGTGTCTCATGAACGCCGAATGAAGGTGTACTGATAGGTGCAAGTAAAATAAAACATTGTGCTTTGACTACAGGTCCTCTTAATGTGGCCTATTTAACTATTACAATAGCATGCCTACTTGGGAAAAAGACTTTGTAATCTTAAATGATCAGATAGCCAAACTGAAGCATTTTCCATTTGTTCTATTTGCCTCAGTTTCTGAAAGGTTACTTTCCTCCAGGTTTTGTCTGCCAGATAATGAACAGAATACAAACTTAAACGCACCACTCAACCCCGTAACTTACTCTAGTAGGCTTTTAAATTGTGTAATAACTCATTTTTATAGTAAGGATTTAAGAGAAGTATCAGAAGGTACAATTTAATTCATCTTTCTTTCAGAGGTTTAGGTGAAGAACAGCTTCAAGAGAATTATGTTTCTGGGACTTACAGATGTTCAGGAAAAAATAAATAAATCTATTTAACTAATTTGTCCGGGGATTTCTAGACATTACTAAATCAAAAGTTCATAAACATCTCCGTGTAACTTCACGCTTCTACTCATTAATCCAACAGCCATTGGCTAACCTAGGTGTCTTCAAGGACTAAAACTCAGTTTTCTGACTGAATAAAGTAAATCCTTGCACTAGCACCTATTTAATGGGCAATCCCACTGATATTTCGTCTTTTGACAACATAATCTGCCAATATTTTAAGGTTTGCCGGTATTTGCGGGGAATGGTTTACTTGAACGTTCAGAACTTCAACTAGGAAGTGTTTCAGTTTTTGTCAGTCGTCCTCTGTCACTCATGAAGGGATTAAATGTTCTCACTGTGCATGCGAACAATTTGTTAAAATCAGCAAGCGATGCCACAGCTTGCTTTGAAATGGAAAGCACAAAGCATAATGCAGAGCCTCTTCAAAAAAGATCAGCAGTTTTGACAGGGACCTGTTTTGCAGCTCTTACTGATGGCGGTAGAACTGGTAGCAGGCTCCACTGGCACAAGCATTTCATTTTAAAACATCTTTACTTCTAAAAGTAGTGAAGGATTTATGCTACCAAGCAGGAGAGACCAAGCCATCTGCATTCACTGGCTAATCTTTATCTCACATAACCTTGCTAAGGTGACTGAATCCCTTCGTTGAGGCAATTTCCTAATTCAGTTTCTCTTCTAAGGGAAAGCGGCAATAATAGATGAGCACGCAGAGGTTCACAATGAAGCTTACAATTCATACTGGCACCAAAAATGTTGCCGTTTCTGTAAAAGTAATTCACAAGGCATTTAAGGCTTCAGATGGAATTAATCCTACATACACAATGCAATTATGCATTTTCCATGTTAATTATTCCTTCGTATAAAGATGATGTTTTTGCATATAATGACTTTTGAAAGAAAGGCATGATTATTTCCATTGCTGCTAACTGGCAGAGTTCTTTATTCTAGTTCCCACAACAGATTTCCCCTTTCTATTTAAACATGCAAGGTTTAAGCTCCAGAACTTAGCAATTCTCAAGTATAGATACGTATATTTTTAAATAACCGACTCTTACTTCAGTTATTAATTTTTCATATTCAATGTTTCATTCTACGATATTCACCTCAGCCTCTCCCTACTGAAGGATACGTTCAAATAGTCTCAATAGCAGTACGCATCGTCCTCACCAAAGGGGCCCATGAAAACGTACGTCTCTTTACATTCTAACTAATTAATGTTGATCTTGATTGGTTTTGGTTTTTTTTTTGAATTATTCATCGCAAATTATTAGCTCATTTTTTCCAAAACACATTGCACACTGCCTCATTGCCACCTCACATTCTTCCCTTAATGTTGATTTGGGGGCTTGGTTTTATTTTTCTGTTTCCCATTCTCCCTCATCTTCTTCCTGAGTTATGACGTTATTTCATTAAAATATCCTTTCACAACCAAATTCCGAATTGGTTTTGTGTGAAACATAATAGCCGCTCTCGTTCACTGTCCAAAACAGCTCTTCAAATTAAAAAGAAGTGACAATCGCCATGATCGAGCAGAGAAATATGTGACTAAGGTGACAGTGTTGGGTTGCATTCATTACAAAGGCAAAGAATGAAGATGAAAACTCAGCAAAGAGTCCAAAAACAGAGACTGCAACGAAGTGATATAACAGAGCCAGAGCAGCATCATTTAGAAATGCTAAAAAATACTGTGAAGACAAAGCTATACAAGGGAGAGTTCTGCTCCTAGAACTTCCCATTTACGTTTCTTGGGAAGATCAAAATAGCACTGGCTAATAGCGATCACTCTGTTTTCTTACAGTTCTGATCATCCAAACTGGACAAGAAAAACAATATGTCGTTCAAGTGACTGATCATTAAGAGATCATTATGAATAACAATCGTAATTCACAGCAGGAAACCTGCTTCAGTAATCAATGCAATATTTCTATGCAACTTCCATCTTTCTTACCATCAGAATAGGTCAAAAGACACTATATTTTTGATCCTTACCATAACAAATTACTTAGGGTCTCCCCATACAGTTCTTTTATGCTATCTAAACGAAGAATTACATCAAATAAAAGCCAGAAGTGAGTAACGTGAAGTTACGAAAGACAATCGTAGAGGCTCTGTGACTGAGCTGTAAGTGATGCCACACTCTGGAGCGCTGGACTGCTCAGACCTTTCACCTGACACGCGCAGATGCTATGGACTCATGCAGAGAGTTATAACGTTGCTCTAATATCAGCAGGATGCTTCTTTCCGGATTTGCTTCTTACCTGCATCATTCCTCAATCAATCAATCAAGGTCTGAAGTGCCTGGAAGGGGCTGTTGTGTTCCCTGGGAACAGGGGGACCACCGGCCAGCCAGCACCTGAAAGAGTTACAGATCTGTCAGGACATGTTCCTTAAAACACTCCTCTATTGAGTAAGGGTGCCTTGCTGTAAAAGCAGTACTACTGATGCCTATCTCTCTTCTAAAATTGCTCTCTTCCCCATTCCAACTTGCAAGAGGTAGAAATGACAACGGAGAGATTTGAACAGATGTCCCAGAGTGGGGGTACTTTTCTCTTTTTAATTTTCCTGGGAGCGATGCTATGCATCTCCATACTGAGCCGGACACTGCAGTTCGTCCAAACACAGCCAGTTGCTGGATAATTTTCTGCAGCAAAGAATATAGGGAACCCCTCTCATTCATCCTTTTCTTTCCCCCAAAAGAAGTCACTGAATAGCCTAACAAAACAGAACCACAAGTGTTCCCAGCCCTCATGGGAGAAGAGAGCAATTTTTGTTCTGTTTTGCGTTATACCTCATTGTATTGTTCTATCTTTTCAAGAGTAATGTTCATGGCACTGGAACGTGTCTAACAGTAAACAGCTCTGCAGCTATCAGCTGCCTCAGCTGTACTCCTGCATTCAACCAATATCTGATGCCTCAGTGCTTTGTATATTTAGGATTATATGCACCATTCCCTTCCAATATGGGGAGGGCTTGTGAATGTCTATTCATTATGTTTCCAGACAATAATATATGTATAATATATAATATATATATATATTGTCTGAAGTGTCTAACGGAAAAAGGAGAAGGCATTGGTTTCACTTTCACACAGGAATATTTGAAGGGTGAGAGTTTTAAGCACAGATATTCAGTGCATCAAAATGAGAATACACCACAGTAAAAACAGGATACCAAAGACTTAACATTGTTTCCACTATAAGCGCTGTGTGCTACATCACAATAAACAACTTCTAATGCTTGGGTTAAAAGCAGTGCAGAACTGGAAAATCTTAACCATTTTCAGCATCTAAGTACTATTTTAATGCATTTGCTTACGCCATGCAGTGCTACTTGATGGGAGACACTAGCAGTATATGATTCAATGGGATTCTTCTCTATTACCCCCACATTTGCTCAGCGCAGGGTTTTCATTTTGCCTTCCAAAATGCAGGTTGAATATGAGCACATTAATGGACGCACTTTGTCCAAGACACGAACCAAGCTTAAATCTGAACTCATGGGCTCTTTGTAGCTTTGCTTTCCTAATTCAGCTGCCATTTCTTAGTAACGCTTTCTCTAAAAGCTCAATCAGCAACTGTTTATTACTTGGCAAAACGCAGCAGAAAGCAGATGCATCCTGTAATATATAATTTACAAAGCCAATTACACTCTCCTTAATAATAAGGGGGATGGGGAGATGGCGGTAGCTACACCTGGAGATCTTTCACAAGGCTTATTATCTCCTTTGAGTTCTTTCTGTTGTTAATGATCTTTGCACCAATCCACACAGCTCTACTACTGTGCTTCACAGCATCTGATTCCCAGATCCAAAGCCACAGAAATCTCAGAATGTATTCAGGGAATTCCACTTCCATTACTTCTGCCACACTTCGGTTATAATAAGGGAATGTTGGTGATCCTAACTACACGTGTCTTTTTCGTACCATTCCAAGTGAACGATATGCTTAATTATCTCATTGCCCCCTTTGGAGAGCAAATAGACCGTCACAGCGGGGATTTCATCTCACTTGGCTGAAATTCAGCTCTGCTGGTGCCATGGTCACAAAGACTCTGTATGCACATGAGGTAGATGGTGTTATCTGTGACCCAGTGACAGTTACAGAGCACAGGTCCACCTCAGCCCACCCGGCAGCCACAGCCTGCCTGCTCTGCCTGTGAGATCCTCATCTCTCCTCTGCCTGGCAGCCATCCCCCCTTTCATTCCCCTTTGCTCCATAAAGGGGTTGAGGCACCTCAGAATCTACTCCATATCCAGGTGTCTACCACACAGTTATTGCAGCAGATAATACACACTTCTCTCAGCATCTCCCAACCAATCTGAGTCATGTGCAGGCTTTCTCTATCTTCCTTTAATTACATGTAAATTTAGTGCATCGTTTACCCTACCTAAATTACAGGTATAATGATTTTATTAAGAAGTTAACATTTGCAGGGTGCTCTGAGCTCTACAGCTGAGTGGTTTCACACAGGAGGAAAAACAGTCATATCCAGGGCTCTAAATATCTTCACCAAAAGAAAGATACGCGAACTCCCTCATGCAGAGAGCATCATGTGGATATGTAAAGTGCTAAAGGAAAGGATAGAGAGTCTTCCCAGGAACTGGGATTTATACGTGTATTTATAGAGATTTCTCATGATGCAGCAGAGCGGGTGAAAAAATCTCTGGGGAACTATACCCACCGACTACACTAAAATGCCAGCAACCCTTTTTACTGACGTATCACTTATTCCCAGCCTATACCCAAGGGAACCCAGAGAAAGAATTAAAAACTAAGAACTTCCTCAGAGTGCCCCCCAGTAGATCCATCAGCGCTCCGTGCCCCAGCTGTCTAAGCCCGGGGCACAGAGGGCAGAAAAGGCTCTGGTTGCATAACAGCCTCCCTCAATAACCTGTACTCCAAGGTTTCCTGCTCAGCCAGCTAGCAAAGCACTCCTCTGGCTCTCCCCAACGCTGTTATTCACGGCCACGCAGCAGATGGGAAGCTCTGCAGAGAACCACAAAACTAATTCAGCTTTCTTGATGGAGCAGCACAAAGCAAGTGCTCCTGAAGGACGCAGCCTCTCCTCCAGGCTCCCACTGCCAGGCCATCTGCAATTTCCACGTAGATATTACAGGGCAGAAAGTGGCATATTCTGCTCCCCACACTATGGGCTTTCCTTAGGGAGTACACAGCAGCTGAAATACTGTTTTAGCTCCCTGCTGCCTACTGAGTTCTCCTGGAGGAAATGACCTGGCACTTCAACACACAGAAGTCTTCTCTAGCCTAGAAGTCTGTGCCAGGTATTTCACCACACAGGGCAGAGAACAGAATGTCTCCAATAGGTCTGTTTTGGGTTGTTATAAAAATAAGTTAGCACCTGGGCTGATGTGCTTGGGTTTTTGGTCCCATTTTAGACATGACATTCTAACCACTCTCAGCTCTCAGATCTAAAGAAAACATGGAAAACAAAGAATCTGTCCTCAGGACCGCTGGTCTCTTTTCCATCTTTCATCTGTCTCCATACTGTAAACCCTCTTTGTATTACTGAATCCACGAACAAATAAACAAATAAGAAAATGTCTTTAAGCAATGAGAAGACATTGAGAAAGAGCAGACAGGAAAGGAGATGAAGAATATCACAATGATGAGAACGATCACAATTCTGTCAATGGGGAAACACTGTAAAACCATGAGTGTGGAATAAAAGACAACTGCTGTACTTGAAGCAAAAGATAACTTCAAAATAAGAATGTGACATTAACCAATGGAAGAAGTGGGGTCTGGCAAACTGCACAATGAACGTATAATTAAGTGGGATTAATTTTTACCCTGTATTTGTGACCCTGAGCAAGTGAACTTCATTCTCAGCACTATAATTTCCATGTGTGGATCACTGTCCACGTACACAGTGTTAGCACAGGAGGACAAGCAACCCATAGTAGGTTTTAGAGATGATACCAGAGTACAAATAACAGTGGGTAATGGTGTTAAGTTAATGGAGCATTCAAACCCCATAGGAGATACTGATAGGAAGAATGATGATACATCATGAGAACCTGCAGCTCAGCTGGCTGTTTTGTTACTACCATACTCTGTCTTTTCTAGATCAAGGGGGATATAAAGGGGGAAAACGAACAGCTGCAAAACAAGGACAATAACTGATAAGCAAAGGAAAAGGTATTTTTGCCATCATGAAGAGCCCTCACTCTGAAACTAAAAATTATCATCTGCCTTAAATTTGTACTTTAATACCATACTAGTTTTATAAATAATTCAAAAGAAAATACATGCTACACTAGAAAGAAACATAAAGGTTGGGAAAGACCTCCAAGACCATCTAAGTCCAACCATCCACCTACTACCAATACTACCCACTAACCACATCCCAAAGTACCACATCTGAACATTTATTGAACGCCTCCAGGAACGAAAGAAATGATTGGTAGAAAAATCCAGAAGAAAAAAAAAAAAGAATGATTTCCAAGTTTATTTATCCATCCTGAACATTTACATTCACAGAAGGGAAGGAAACAAGAATAAAGCAGAAACACTGCAAGGGGAATAACCATGTTTTTCTCATTATGAAATTGTATTTTATTCCCAAGACAGCTGACTTCTCAGTGTATTTAATAAAGGGAAATCAGGCAAATGGTTTCAACTGTTAATGAGAGCTCCTGGGAAATTAAAAATTATAAGGGAATAATTCCCACGTAGGGACAAAACAGAGAAGCTGTAATTATGGCTAAACTGTTGACAGGCCATAATGTAATGTTTTGGCACAGAGTTGCAAGAGAAATTCTACCACTAGGACATCCATTGGAGACTCACGCAAAACTACTTATCTCTGCGCACGTTCTGAAGTCTACCTGAAATTGGCTGTGTTGAAATGAGGGATCTTGCAGTGGTTACAATAAAAAAAACATAGCCTGAGATGAATGAAAGCATTTCTATTTGACTGGTCCCAGCATTCCCGCCTATCGTAAAGCTTATTTTTGAGATTTGAGCTAACACTGAACTGTATCTTCACCCAAAGAAATACTCGCTGGAGGTAATGTGAAGAGGAGACAATATCAGGATCTGTTCTGTTGTGTCAGCTGAAGGGCCGTTTCTATGACAAATGGAGTTTAAAGCAAAACAAAAAAGCAACCCCTCCTACTACATCACTCCACACCTGAAATCATATTCTTATGGACTTCATTTTTCAACAAGGACCTCCGAGTGAATGACGTTTTGGGGGACAACAAAGGTAGACAGAATATCCATCCTAAAGCAAAGACGCACAGCCTTCAGCGTAACGTTACAGGCTTCCTGCAATGTTTTACTTGATTTTCTTTCAAGTATTCGGAACCCAGCCTTCAGGGTCCCAAACAAAGCCTGAGCACTTGGCAATCTCAGCTCAACATCTGATTAACAACTTCTGGTGCAATTCTGAATTTCACAATGCGCCTTTTCCCTACCACAAAATACACATTTCTTCTACTGACATTTTTCCCCTCAACACTCCTGAAAACAAGAACATAACGCATTCAGTTTGCGATGCCAGGAAGTTTATCTTCACCATCGCTAAATTATCCTCACTCTCCCTCAGAAACCTCACTGCCTATATCTATGTATATACGCATATGTACACAAACACTACAAAATGCTTTCATAATTAACTATCCATGCAATTCTTCATTTCATTGCCATTTCAGGGTAAGTTTTCCCAAAGATTTTCAGTGTAAGCTGTAATGTTCTTTTAGGAATACAAATTATATATATATATTTCCACAGATTGCTTGCTTCCTGCATTTCTGTAATCAATTTCCTTGCCCATTTGCTAGCAATGGTTGATGTTTTTTCTTCTTTTTCTTATTTCTTTTTTTTTCCCCTATAAGACACACACAAAAACCTTTGGTTACACTCCATTTTCTCCTCAGCACTCGTTTCTTTCTGCACTCTTTCAACCTCTCACTGACTCGCAGAGCATCTCTCTGAGTCCTGGCCTCTCTCTTCCCATCTGTGTGACTTGAAATTCAAAGCTCCGACGTATTATTTTCTGAAATTACTCGTTACTCATCCCGATTGAAGACCTAATTAGATTAGTCACACTTCCCAGCTGCTCACCTACTGTTACTCGCAAATCTTGTTCGTGTCACTCAGAACCAATCACAAATGACCGCTTATTAAATTTCCTCCTCTATTTACTGTGCAATCAAAGCAGCTTCTGATCCAGCTTGAGAACCGAGAGCAGTAGTAAGCATGTCTTTCACATGCCTGTCTACATTTCTGCCTCAGTCTAAGAAGTCAGGAACAATTTTCGGTCATTAGTTGTCTCGCTGTAATGCTTCACATTGGGTGAAGAGGGAAACACAGAAGTTTTAAACTGAAAATGGATTTCAGATGGACAGCAGAACTACGGAAACAATCCAACATTTACACACTTTTTACATCAAAGAGGCTGAAAAAGCTCAGCACTGAACTGGACTATTATGAATTTGATCAACTGCTAATTTCCAGTCCTAGGAATAATCCTGGGAGGGTACTTACAGTAATCCGCCATAGTACAGCCACAACTTCAAATGAAAAAGTACATAAAAAACCACCACCACATAGATGCTCTCCAAAAACCTAAGAATATTAGGACTTGTCTCTCTGAGTTCGGCTCCAAGTTTGAAGTTAACAAAGCTTCATTTTTCTTTCCATTAGATTGAAAATTAAATCATTCATTCATTCTGCACAGGACAGAAGGAGTATTTTTGTTTGGCGCTGTGCTGCTGGTTTAAGTTCTGAATCATTCTACAACTAAAACCGCCTCGGGTCAATTCAGTATTAAATTAATAGAAGCAGGGACTACCAAAACGCAGCAGACCAGAATAAGTTCTGCTTTTCTTACTCACTGCCCAATGGGCTAATTAGCGACCGGGAACATCTGGACTAGGTCAAGTACTCCGCTTTTTACCCCTTCTCTTCCTCTTATCCCAAAATGCCTGGAGCAGCAAAGAATTGATTGGCTTAGGACGCAGGCTGCTTTCACTAGGAGAAGGCTGTGTCCTTACCTCAGCCTAGCCAGTATGTGAACACAAAATTAGCCAGCTATCGTATTACAAAATGCCTTGCCTTCATTTCACCTTCAATTCATTAATATTAATAATTGATAGCAAAGAACACTATCTTTTTTTCTGAAGGAAGGTGACGTCTTCTTCAGACAACCACTGTTACATTTCTGCTGTTTCTTTTTCCTTCCTATGACTTTATGCTTCTTTTATGCTACGCATTGGTCACTATTATTTGCCGTGGATTTCTTCAGTGCCCTTGAACACAAGGCTGTTCCTACTCCCCTCACCTTTTCATCCTGTAGTGATGATCACACAGTGCCCAATAGGGATGACAGGGCAGGCCGTGAGACATTGTTCCAAATGTCCTAGAACCTGCTCTTTTCAGGCCACGTCTTCAAACTTCCCCTTGAAATAAAGGGATATATTGGTGACGTTGCTATATTTTTGGAAAATGGTAGTACATACATGATGCCTGAAAAATATTTAGGAACTCCAAAAGCCTATCAGTATCGCTTTTTATACTCAGCACAGACATACATTTCCTAGCAAACAAACATACGGCTCCTACCCAAAAATACCTTCCTCATATACGCCTTACATCAAAAGACTGGCTTCTGCACCCGGGTTGCTATCCTTACCCAAGATAAAACAGAGAGACAAGAACATACCAGCATGAATTTAATGGGAAAAGCCTGAAGATTTGCCTCCTGTGGTTCACAGAATCACTGTAAAAACCCCCAGAGAATTAAGAATAAACCTACTTCTATTCCGACCATAGTTGAGCAGAAATGTTTCTCTTAAGTAATTTTGCACAGAATTATACTTTATCAACCCAAAGAAGTTATGATTTTGAGAGTAGCAATGGCATACAATTTATTCTTACCTGATCTGCTGCCTATGCTATGTTTCCCAAGCTGCTTATATTCTAGCTCTACGTCTGCGCTGTCAGATCTCTTACAAAGCAACTACCGACCTGCCAGCTACTCAGGAATTAAACTGACAGCCGTTTCTGATCAAAAGGAAAAACACCATCTGGAAAGGAAGATATGTATTTTTTTTCTTTTCTTTTATAATCCCTGTCTTTACCACTACATTGCTACTCCTGTGGTTGGATTTCACGTGGCTCTGTAATAGGGCCAGGTCCTAAAACAGCACATGTCCCTCAAACTCAAAAAACACCCTGCACGGGATAGGTCCAGAGCAAAGACAATGAAACACGTGCAGAAATACTCAAGCTGTCTATGTATAAAACTGCTTATGTCCAGCTTTTCTGTAAACACATCTAAGCAGTTTCAGCCCAGTATTGATGAATCCCTGACCAAGTAACGATCCAATGTTCCACCTGTTTCTAAGAGAGTCCCCACTCCAATAGTTACAGAAATATATTTAAGTTTGAATCCAGACTTCCTGAATCAGTGAGTTTTTGATTCTGCTATGCAAGCAATTAGGTTTCTGTGGCAGGAGTAGAGAGACAGAGAAAAGCCACCAACTACTGAGCTGTTGTAAAAGATGCTATGTTCTGCTATTTGCAGAACTGGATGCAATGGGAGAGCACAGACCCTCTCAAAGTGGAACAGAGCAGGATACTGAATGCATCATGAGATAGATTTTCCACTTATCAAAACTGCCGAGAATCATCTAAGCAAACTGAGAA
The DNA here is from genome assembly GCA_024606505.1 of Aquila spilogaster. NCBI lineage: Eukaryota > Metazoa > Chordata > Aves > Accipitriformes > Accipitridae > Aquila > Aquila spilogaster. The sequence continues at coordinate 18,194 of JANHGO010008174.1, forward strand.
GCTTTGGACTTAAGGACTAATAGTAATTAAAAAAAAAGACCTAGATAGATTTTGTGCTACAGAAATGGAGGTTTAGGAAGGCTCCCACAGAAAACAAAATCCTCCAATCTTTTGAGCTGTCTAATCAACTCCTCCGAAAACTTTTGCCCATTCCTAATGAGAGGAATAGAGAAAAATTAAAAAATAATATTCTTCCTCTAAGGGATCAGCGTTACTTAGAAGGTTCAAAGCACGAGAGAGGACCTAATTTAGAACTGCCTCTAGAATTCTGAGGGGAAACTGCTAACAGATGTCTGCAAAAGCAGTAAACCATATATCTTCCTAAATATTAAGAGACTTCAGTAGATTTTCTTCCTGTCAGTTTCGATGCATTTTATAAAGCATAATTATTTTACTGGAAAATCTACACAAGAACTCAGAATATGGTTTTTCTCCCTTTTACTTCGCTATTATCACTTCCAGTTTTACTAAGGCCTCTTCATACAATCCAAGAATCATTAAGGTTGGAAAAGACAGCTAAGATCATCAAGTCCAAGTGTCAGCCTATCCCCACCACGTCCCTCAGTGCCACATCTACCCTCCCATTGAAAGCCTCCAGGGACAGCAACCTCACCACATCCCTGGCTGAACACAAAGTAATATAAGAGGAAGGAGAGAAAGAAGCAGTTTCTTGTTCATGCTCCAAAGACTTGATAAGGCAGTCACGTTCCAGGGTGATAAGAAGGGATAGATAAAGACACCTCCATTTTCATGATGTTTTAATGCTTCCATTTTTATCTGGAACTAGAAGTTCAAATTCATGCAAACGTTGAACAGAAAAGTTAAGAAAAGCTTCCTCCCCCCAAAACTACAGAAAAAGCCAAAACTATGCTAAAATCTAATAACAGTTTTGGTGTTAACACATGGCAACTGTCAACAGCTGTAAAAGTTGATTTTGGAAGGACACCCCTCATTACATATATTGGACATCAGTGCTCTAATAGAAAGCAACACTGAAGAGAGGAACACAATTAACACACCAGCTGATGGATTATAAACCAAACTGAACATATAAAATATCACCTGTGCACACATGATAACAGAAATTATCACAGTATTATGCGCAATTACTTCTAAAACAAAAAAAAAAGCGATCTGCTTACGACAGTATAATAATTTCAATCTGTACTCCAAACACTCATGAAAAAAATCATCTGGCAAAAGCAATGCTTTTAAGTCCATGATTCTATCTTAGCAGAAATGACTTATCTTTTGACTGCACTCATTAGAACACTCCATACTACGTTCAAGCAAAATTAATATTAAAAATTATTTCCTCTTCAACTTTTATGTGTTCTATAGCCAGTGGTTCTTCTCCTTGACTGAGTTGAAAAGGAGATGACTAATTGATAGAGTACAAAAAGAAGGTGGTGTGAGCGGAACTATAAAGGGTTCAGGAAATGCAGGGCACACGTCTTCAATTACTTAATATTTAAGCAATGATAACACCTACAGGCCAGTGTTGGCAACAGGGAGCTGTTGTCTTAAGCACCATACCTTTCCCTATGGGCATGTATACCTGACACATAAATGAGTAAATACTCTTTTCCTCCCCCAACTTCCCTGATCTCAACTGACGTTGTCTCTGGTAAGAGATAGAACCACTGAATCAGACTTTTGGATTTTCTGAGAATAAAAGCATATCTATTCAAGTAGGATCGCTGGCAACCTTAGGGGAGAATTTTTCAGATATCTTCTCTGAGCATCCCTGGCTTTGAACGCTCAGCAGCTGCCTTCCCACTAGTCACTACCTGTCTACTTCCTGGTTATCCTCTACAGTGACAACTGTTCTCCATTTCAATTTTAATTTTCTTTTCCTCTCTCCCCTTCCCTCCCTACCTGATCTGGCTTGAATTAACTTAGAAGACATTTCTGTAATGAATCAGCTCCAGAGCATATTGCAACAATATCATGTTTAGTGTTAATGTATTGCTTTAAGGCTTATCAATTAATCCAAACAACACAGAACATGACAGTCACTGTAAAATAACGATGGATTAATTTAATTGTGTCTGAGAGCAGGAATTGCTTTACAAGCATTGGAGTTGGATATATTGCAACATGTGACTTTAATACCTTTTAGGAAAATAAATTACTAGTGTCGTCTGCAAAGGGCCTATAAAAGTAATTTTAGTGCAAAAGAACAGACAATACCTGTATAAACCAGCAGCAGATTAATTGATTTTCTTTTCTTCGCAAAGCGTATGCAATTCAGAGCAGACGTAGACAAAATAAACAAAACTGAAGGCTGAGCTTAGCTGCTATCCAAGAAAAAAAACCTGAATAAAACAGACAGTAACTGAGCATTCTAATGCACCATCCAGCATCATTCCCCAATGATTCTGTTGCATAATAAGGAAACAATTGGCGGTGAAGGAAATAGGGATGGTATACTTACAGTATCTATATACAGAAAGTCCAAACACAGCCAAAATCCAAAAAAATAAATATTTAGCACACAGAAATGATATTCAGCTCACAGCACGTGGTGCCACAGGTTGGAAAGGAATGGGCATATATTATATTATGTGCAGAGAAAAACGTACAACTGCCTGTCTTGGAGTCTCATGGGGAGTGTTTCAGAAGCCTTCTTAGCCCTGACTGGTAATGGATTTCCAGTGGCTCACCTCCCAACAGACTGCAATCCCCGAGCCAGTGACCTTCCTCTAATCCCACTTAATTATTTCCCAAGTTCTTCTCTGTACCTTTCTCCCAGTGGACACTTATACTGATTTTCCCACATAATCTTTTCAGCTGCTTTAAGAATTTTCTCCCTTCTGAAGGTTTGTGAGCATTGTGACGTTCCAGACTTTCCTACATACTGCCGCAGGTCCGCTGAATTCTCTCTTGTGTGGCAAAACCCAAGCCTGATTCAACCCAAAGGAACTAAGCAATTTCCACTTGCTTCTCTCTATGCTTTAGACTGGGTTTCAGAAGAAGAACATTAGTCTCAGTAGATTTTTGATGGGCTTTTCTTGGAAGGATTAATAGAGTAAAATGAATCTAATTGCAGAATATATCCATTTTTACCTCACATTCTGCTATATACATTTTTTTTCTCAACATTCTTACACCTAGAAGTCAAAATTGCATATTATTTCTTTCACAATGACAAAGCATGCACATAACACACATAACCTGTGAGACAGCATCCACTATTTGCATCTTGCCTCTGAAAGAAATCACCTTACTTGCTTCAAAAGAACAGACTGCAACTCGGATACCTTGAACCAAGCAGACGAAAAAAGGAATGTATTCAATGTTAATGCATTTAACCAACTAAGCAACCAGTGTGGCATTCATCCTGCTTTGCGTGTTTCTATATCAGCTGTCACGGATGGAATTCAGTGGGTTTAATTCTTTCCTGCTTAAAAGCTTACATTCATAACAGGTTTTCTGGGTATTAACGTTGTAAATTTAAGTTACAATGCTCAAGTTTCATGTCCTGTGAGTTCCACTGCTGTTTATAATAATAAAACTATTGATTTCTCTTTCTCTGTGCAAAGTAATACAAGAACAAAACCCTATCATGTCCAATGACTGCCAAGAAACTCTTTGTGGAATTATTCGGGCATAAAAAAGGGTGAGAAAATAAGTGATCCCACATCTATTACATATTAGGATGATATTTTTCTGACATTCAAAGTTATGCACGGCAGTGAAAATCCCATTGCCATCTTTTGTTAGGCAGGTGCAAGTAACATGGGCAACTTGCTAGAGCTGAAAGTATTGAAGAGCTGAGAAATCTACCAATGGAGAATAACACTACAGTTCACATGTTAGACCCCTAGACGTTATTTGAGAATGTCAGGCATTTGCTGAAATTGACTATTTATCTAAGGCAAATACACAGAGAAGATAGAATATTTCATACCGCAAGCAAACCCAAAAAGCTGATCAACTTCATTAAAATGGAGAAGAAAAGAGATGCATTTAAAGCTGAAATATATCCTTGAGTAATTTCTATATGGCTAAGAAAGCAAATAGAGAATTCCACTCAAAAAGCCATAGGCACGTGAACCTTACAATTTTCACTTCTGCTGGTATTTTAACCTTCCAGTGCATTACAGAACAACTTAATGCAGTTTTATACTGAAGCTGTGGATAATAAAGAGGACTATCTTCATTTTGCATGGCTATAGCAGCTCACACCTTGCAGTGGTCCCAGTATCCTCTCGTGGCTCCGTATCCAAAACAGCTGCTCAGCCACCACAATTTATCAGCAAACTTAGTGCCAGTTAATCAACTGTCTTCATACACCAACCTATGAGCAAATACTACGCCAAGCTGAACAAATGCCACACCTTCCATTTCAATAGTGATACCACACGGTATGAGTGCTCTTCATATGCTCATCTAGAGTGCAAAACTATTTCATGAGGGATTGAGTTGAAGGCCCAGACATTAGGTTATTAGGATCAGTCTTTTGTCCACGTCCTTCCTCCCTTCAGCAGTGTTAACAGCACAGGGTCTCCATGCAGCCATCCTACTCACCCTGTGCTGTGGGCACACTGAGTTCACCTGAGCATTACTATCTGAGGCTCATTACGAGTTCCTTTCACTGTCCATTTTGAGACCTGAACTCTCTTTCCATGGTTGAAAAAATCAGATTTCCACAACGTTTCCTAAGTAAGGTTTTGGACCACATAGCATCTACACAACAATTACGCTATATAATTTCCTAAGTGAGAATCAGTGTTATCTTTTGTGATCACGATGAAGAAAGTAATGATAAAAATCCTGGTTGTATGGAAATCTGGATCATAGAATCACCAAAGTTGGGAAAGACCTCCAACATCACCTAGTCCAACCGTCCACCTACCACCAACATTTCTGCAATAAACCATGTCCCTTAGGACAACATCTAAATGTTTCTTGAACATCTCCAGGACAGCGACCCAGCCACCTCCCTGGGCAGCCCATTCCAGTGCCTGACCACTCTTTCAGAGAAGAAAGTTTTCCTAATATCCAATCCAAATTCACAATAATATATATTAATACATAAAGTACCCAAACTTAAATCAGTATAGCGAAGTAATATATGTGTGCAAATCCACAGACAGACAAATGGAACTGGCAGATCTGAAGGACAAAGTTTTGAGTTGATCTAGCCAGCTCAATGGGCTTGGTCTTCACCTGCTCCCAGATGAAGATTGTTTTTTCCAGCGTGACATCTACAAAACAGTTCTTATTTCATTACAATAGGATCACTTCTTATGCGTTCTCCATAAGCTGTATGTGACAGCCAGCCAGGAGCCTGTTTTTCCTTTAATGCCTGCAGGACCCATTACCACACGTTGCAAAAATCCATTGGTGATGGAACTCAGGCACTTCAGGGCTTTAACCAAGAAGTATTAGAGGACAATCTGAATTGGAGAGGGATTGTTTTCCGCTGCTTGCAAAGGAATCAGATTCTGCTCGGTTCTGGAAGGCTCTCAGAACACGGTGGGAGGTAAGGAGCGAGAACAACAGGCTGAACAAAATTGCTTATTTACTGAGAGAACATAATAAGCACATACATAACATGGAAAACTGCTGCACTGGAACTCAGAGACAATAAGGAAAAGTGCCACCACAGGCGCGCTGTGTAGTAACACGACAAGATCTTACATTATTCACACGCACATCCTCAAAAACCTTTTTTTGTTTTTAAGCTGCTTCCAATAACGTGACAACATCCTTGGCAAAATTCAGGCCTTCCTGACCACCTGGGAATGCTGCTGGCTCATGCACGGCCATGTGTTTCACATACAGGTAACAGGATTTTCTCCCTAAGGATGTTCACATGCCTCCAAAACATACTGCCCTGCACACACCCAAGGAAGCAAGCAAGAAGAGAAGTCAATCCGCCAGAGGGTGGACCCATTTGGAAACTTCAAACAGCCGCGTGCAAATGCTCATTGCTATGTATGCAAAAAGCACTGTCGTAATTGCCTTTTAGGCAACGCTCTGATGAATATAACAAAGAGGATATCATGCAGAGAAGTAAAGCGCACCATATGGTAAAAGTGAAGATGCATGGGGTATTCTCACATACGCAAGCAGCCTTTGGGCATAGGTAAAAAAAAAATAAACAGAACAAAACCATCAGAAGCAGGAAGGAAAAACAACCCCCAAGTTAGAAGATGCTCTTCAAGTATGTAGGACAAGTCAAAGAAGCAAAATGAGTTATTAGTCACCACCGAATGGCAACAACTCACTATAAAATGGATGTTTTAGTGAATTACTAAATTAAACTCCTTTTCTCCGACAGCACCAGAGAACTAAATGAAACATGAAGAGAAATAAAGAACCACCTCAGGAAAAAAAAGGCAGTTTGTTTATTCAGTGTATTTGTAGGATCTTCTAAAGTAAATGAGTTTATTTATCATCCCTTTGGAAGGTACCTCTCCCTGGTTTTCACCAAGCTAACAGGCAGAACTGCATTTCTACAATATTGTAATACTATCAGACGGGGTAAACTGCATGACACATGCTATCCAATGACAAGCATCTCCTTATGAGCAGATCCTCAGCTTTCCTACATCAATGTTTCTTGAAATCTATGTTATCTAGAGGATTATTGTTTTCCGTTTTAACATTATTGGATGTGTTGGTATGCAGTACAGAATAGATGCACCAAGGAAGAAACTGTTTCCCAAGTTTGATTTATTGCTGATGCATCAATTCATTTCCCAAATGCCACTGCTGTAATACTGTTTCACTGTAATTACTGCTGTAATAAGAATATCAGGCAACAAATAGGCAAATAATTGCTCCTATAAGTAAGTATGCTTCTGTGCTGGCAAACACACGCATCTTTGTTGTGGTATAACTGCCATAGACACCTGTGCACATTATCACTATATTTAAATGTCTATGTTCAACATTCAATAGTATTATTACAAAGGGTTATTGTTTTTTAACTTATTACTCTCAAAGTTTTTATGTGTGGAAAAAAAATCACAACAATTTGAGCTCCACTATTCACTTGTCATGAAGCAATAAGTAAGAAGAAACCACTTTAGCTCAACTGTTGGTTTACACAACATAAAATATATCAGCGAGGGCATCCAGAAAGTGAGCAAAACCATCCACTCCTTAAATTCTCGAGATGGGTGATGTGAATTTCCACGTGGAGCAACCTGTATGCCTCAATTGCCTGTAGAGGTGTCCTAGATTAACTAACACAGACTACTTCTGCACAGCTAATACAGCTTCTATCATCTCTACTTACAAATGCAATGATTTCATGACTAAGGGAAGTTCTTACGACAACTCTGTACTTTTTAAGAGCATCACCTTTGAAAGTAAAATATCCCTACTCTTATTAAATAAAAGGCTTCCATCTTGAGCTTTAATATTCCTACTTTAAGCAAATAATTTACATACTGCAACATCCTTCTTTTATAGGAGCAGTTGGAATGAAGATTTCCCAAAATAATGGGAATCTAGCACATGTTTTTAAGGCTGATAAACACAAAAATACATCAGTGCTTCAGCAATCTAACGATACCGATGCAATAGCAGAGCCTTGGAGACTTCCAAGGTGAGGCTGCATCAGGCCCTGGGCAACCTGATCTAGCTGTGCATGTTCATTGCAGGGGAGTTGGACTAGATGACCTTTAAAGGTCCCTTCCAACTCTAAGGGTTCTACAATTCTACGTTGATTATAAAACAAAAAACTCCAGTAATCAGGGAAAATAAATAGCTACTTAATAGTTTGATCTCAGTAAAAGGTGAACTGAAAAATGACCTCCATCATCTTTGCCTCTGCATACATATGGAGGTATAGTCATCCTCCTGATTACCTTCTATCTTATCCCTCTTGGCAACTGGAAGATTTTTCATCAGCTAATACAAACAAAATCCAAGTGCGAGTCCAAACAATTATACATCATAGATGCTGCTGAAATAGATACACGTAGCTAAATACACGAACATGGGCTATATACAGTCACTACTTCTCTAAAGTTTCTTATAAATGTATACTATTTTACATTATAAAATGAGCTAGAGCAGCAAATGATGGTATTTTCTCTTCACTAAAGGCTTAAAACTACTTTTTCTCAGCCTGGCTATAATGCCTCCAGCAGTATTTTTGCTGGTTTTACCAGTGCCTGATACCACCATCTCTATTTGCACGGAATAGCAGCTTGCCATTGCAAATAACCAAACCCCTGGTGCAGTAATTCTGCTGCATGAATAATCAGATCAGATTGAAACTGTTTTCCTGATTACCTGTATTTCTGTACTGTTCACGTGCAGGTTGTTGCTACTGAATGCATCTGGAACGGAACCAAGATTCTTTAAAGAAAGATAGAATTGTATTTAATTATCCAGAAACCAGTTGTTTTTTGGAACTGTCACTGTCACTAAAATTCAAATGATATAACTTGCAGAGTACTGCACCAACCGATTGCTTAATACTTAATTTATGTAGGAAAACTTCTTTTTCCTGGTTCTGCTGGGGTTAGGAGAGTTTAACCTGAAAGACTTGCAACCTCCTCATGAGGAAGAGCTTTAAAGGTTTAGAGTTACGCTGCTTTGAATTAAGTTTTCCCACTCCCTAAATAAAAACACTGATCTAAAATATTGTTCAAACCACTAGCCAGTGTCTGCCCATCTATTTTTCCTCTACCTGTCTTCCTGCTAAAATCAAGCTTATTTCTACTAGGCCCTATACAGTATCATCTTCAGAAATAAATTGGAAAGTTAATAGGAATGCACAGATGTTAAATGGGATGTTAATAGGATGCGCATGTAGCAATGGAGAGAAAAAACGGATAAAATAAGTCAGTTCGTAGCTGTCTTTCTCCTGGCTCAAATATAACGTATTTATAATCTCAGCAATCTGACTTTACCACATTCGTAGAAAAATGGAGTTCTTCCTGACAAGGTGCAACTCAGTCATGAAAATGCCATTTTAAAAGCCCAGGCACCGTTTGAAGTCTCCCATGCATGCAGGCATTTATGTTTTTTTTCATAGAAGGATTGAGATGGTGTTATTTTGATCCAAGCATCTCGGGCAAAAGAAGATCATTTAATTACTTTTACACTGCAGTCAAATTCATCAGTACTGGAATACCTAACATCGGCTACGTGAAGCGACAATAGAAAAACTGCGCTAATTAATGGGGAGAAAAGAGATTATCAGCAGTAAATTAGTTCTCATAAGCATATCAGTGAGCCGAGTGAAAAAAGAAAAAACATTAATCTTGTCCTCGGTAGAGAGAAATAATGAGTGACCCAATGAATTTCTCAGTGTTTATTTTCTTCACCGTTCCCTCCAAACACTCCAAGTGTAAATTCTGCTGATTGCTTTAGTAGTTCTAGCTGTCCACTTCCGTACTCTGCTGAGAAGAATTATGGCAACTACAATAAAAGTTTTCCTCTAATACTATAGCAGGTCCAGATTTTATGGGCTGTTCTCAACGAATGACTCATTAATTATCCACTAATCCTTCCTCATTGTTTCGTTGTTTTATTTTCCGTGTTCTCATTCTCCACCAGCTATTTCCAACATTGGTAGGCAATACTTGGCTATATTATTTATAGTCACATACGTTATGGTAGTCCAAAGCAAGTCTATCACAAAATTGAAATCCCATAGTTCATAGAATCATTATGGTTGAAAAACACCACTAAGATCATCAAGTCCAACCAGCATCTCATCCCTATCATGCCCAATGCATGTCCCTCAGTGCCACATCTGCCACTTTTTCTTTAAAAGCTCTACTGATTTTTTTATTTCTGCCCCTGCAGCCATCTATACCTTCTGGATCTTCAAAATCAAAGCCAAGCCTCCTTGGTATGAGAAACAGGAGTAGGTAAATTTGGAGCTCCGCCCTCTTGTTGCGCAAACAAGGCATGTAGCATAAACATTACCTTCTCTATGTAAATCATTCAAGTTTTTGGAGATTTTTCCGGGACAAAAAAGTCAATCAAGAACTAACAGTGCCACAGTGAAATAGCCCTTGTTCTCAGTGGTTACATACATTGAAATACCATTGCCTATGTTACCTTGAGGTCAACGTTAAGATCAGTGTGAGCTTCCAACATTTATGCTGTTTGATGTCAGTATTAGATTAATGATACATGATAATCAAGGCCATTTACTTTTTGTTCCCCCCCTTTTTTTCAGCTCACCAATAAAAGCAACATCCTATCCTAAATAACCTAACACGGCCATGAAAAAGAAAGAAAGTTTCCAACTTTTAATTTACCGTATTACATTCTTGGTAAAATTGTCTCTTTGCAGTTAACGATGTTCAGTTTTGGGGGGAAACTACATTAGTGACAGACTCTCATTTTACAGAAATCCCCCCACACTGCAACTGCCTGCCTTGCTGTGAACCATATATGTACAGATGCATTCAGATTTTCCTTCTCCACAACATCTCAACAAAAACAATATTGAAAACACCCACACAAGCCATTAGTTCATGGTCATCTACTTGAGGTGCTTCATTATGTTGATCCAATAATATATATATATATATATTAATATTCATCAGCTTTTTTCCTTCCCATTTTTTCAATTTTGTAGTATTCTGGCTTCTGCCATTAAAGACCTAGCAATACTACAAAGGTGTTTAAGGCTATTTTCATAGCTTTTCTCTAAGGAGTAAGTTAGGAAATACCTTGTAACAATACCTATAACAAGTAGGTATGTGACCTTGTTTCTCTGAGTCCAACCTGCGTATCATTTCCATAAGTACCTCAAGTACACTTGGATTTACTCTCCTACTAAATAAAAAATTGCTTTTTTTTCCCTTAAATTCATTAATTGTATTCCTTTTTCTTTCCCTCTCCAATTAGAAAGAATATTCTTTTTCTAGCTAAGGAACACACGAGACATATAGCATTACTATTGTTTTTCCTGCAGTTTGGCATTTTTCAGGATCCATAGTCACATTCAAATATAGTAATGTTTAAATACTTTGTTTAAGGTGTGTTTAAGCGATATCACTCAATGCCATCCTTCAGCCATTTTTTTTTCATCACAGAATCACCAGGGTAGGAAAATACCTACGAGATCATCCAGTCCAAACATCCACCTATCACCGATAGTTCTCACTAAACCACATTCGTCAACACAAAGTCTAAACGATCCCTGAATACCTCCAGGGTATAACATATATAACATGACTATGCAATGTAAACACAGCCACAAAACAGAACAGTTCTCTCCCTCTTTCTTAAGCGGAACTTCTCCTCTTATCCTTACTACCAAGTTCACATACTTTGTTGTTTAGAAAAATCTTCTGTGACATTTCTTTGTAGAAAGCAGAATCAGATATTATCACACAACCCAAAGCTCTTGGTTTTAAGCACAAGAAGCATATCTGGCTCCTCCTCTACTTGCTGCATAAAGCCCTCTCCTACTGGGTAAATGAGGAGTTCCTAAAATTGCTGTATTATTGATGGCAGAATAATATTTTAGAGTCATTTACATAACTCACATAACGTAGCCCTGCCTTGTAAATTGTGTGTCACTGAAATGCATAGCTCTGAAGCTGCAGATGGGAAGCCTGACAGTTACAACCGTGAATCTCAGTTCCCCTGACACCGAGGATGCAGTTGCTTCTCTCAAATTGCATTTTAATTGGTGGTAATGTTCAAGTATGCATAATGCTCGAATTTCAGTGCAAAAGAATACATTCATATATCTGCTACCCCTGGAAGTTTTCATTAAGGGCTGTGTAATATGTCTATTCCTGTTTTCCAGCTCATAATATTTTAATAGGTGCCTGTGCTGCATTCTGGCACCTCTGCTGCTGAAAGATGTGTGATCCCACAAGGCCCAAGTTACGTTCTGGATAGTATGGGTTCTTGTGTTTATGGAGCTACGAACAGCCCCCTGCAGAACTAAGCTTCTACAGTCCTAAATGTAAAACAAACAGTTAAGACTTCCCAAAGGAATCACTGTTACGTTTTAGTGGATTTGCATTTTTCTTATTTCCCCAACGTTTGTTAGGTGTAAGTTGTTGAGTACTGTGAGTCACTCTGTTATTATGACCTACAGAAGCTGTTCAAGACAGAGTAGCATATACCGCAAGGACGTGAAAATAGGTAATCTCCCTCGTCTACCTGACAGGCATGCTCAGTGGGCATGACTGATGGTTGGACTAGATGATCTCAGTGGTCTTCTCCAACTTTAATTATTCTATTATTCTACGGCACACAAAAGAAATCTAGCAGAAGGACATCAATACAATGAGCAAAGAACATGGCTGTTAAACCATGTAGATGATTACTGACAACTTTTTCAAGCAGATGACAGCAAGACCAGTGAGATAAGGGTATACATTTCCTGAATTAGAATAAAGGAGGCCATTCACAGGGACTTATTTTTGGGCCACACAAAGGAAACTGAAGGCTGACGCAATTGCCCCAAGCGGGAATGAACTGCATGCCCTGGGAGCCGGGGATCTCTGCTTTCTGGCACACCTTTGAATAGAAGAGATGGGCCGGTCATCACCTTCTCAGGAAAATGGGAGCAAGAATGACTGCATACACCAAGAAAGCCCAGGCCAAAAGTGCCTCCCATATCTGCAAGGCTGCTCTTGCTCTGCATCCCAGCAGACAGATCTGGGGCTTACTACTACAGACCAAAGAAAAAAAAACAAAAATAATTAACAAAAATTCAGCAGTTATTTGTGCCTCACTGATTACTACAGATGATTTTCCAGACTGCTGATAAGACCCAATAATACATTGTTCTAAGTTCTGGCATGTGCCTTGCTTTTCTCAAGGCGATCTGTGGTCTATGGACCACATACTTGCCAAAGTAAGAAAGCATTTACTGAAACAAACACCAGCTCCTGACTCTCTGTACAACATGCCTGCTTAACACAGCTAATACAGAACTTCAGAATGCACTGACTTAATTTGCACTTGTCACAATACAAATATATACGATTATGTTTGGCTGTATTGTGTTGCTAATCAGTGCATTGAAGATGGCTGCATGCATATTATAATAAACACTAATTCATTACGTATATGCATGAACTGTATTAAGTCAATACACTGCCTAATTGTGTAGGCAGGAACTAATCTTCCCTGTTATTACACATGTTGCAATGGTTCATCTACGATAGAAACAGCTTTTACTTCAAATCGTTCTGTATGATAGATTAACAAAGCACTACAATCCCATTAAAGATACCAATGCACTGGGATTAATTTCCAAAACTAGTATTTTTCCTTTTATTAGAAAAACACTGTATTAACATTTAAATACATGGTTTCATCCAAATATCAAAATACAATTCTAGTGAATCATTTTCTTCTGCATCTGTCAAACCTGCACTCTTGGCAAATACCAATTCATTTTTAACAAAAGCCTAACTGCAGCAATTAGCGCTCTAAAGATAAGGACGTTCCATTCCTCAGGAGAAGCTGAGGCATACTATGTTAATTTGTTTGTCTCTCTCTATGCAGAGACACTAGCCTTTAATTAAGGAGATAAGGCAAGTTTTAATGAACTCTTCCTAAAATACTGAAGTTGTGATTGAGTTTCCATCAGAGAAAATCTGATGCTCAGTGCATCTTCAACAGTGTTATTCAGTTCAGATGCTGCAGTAACTTACCATTTTAAGAGACAAACTTAATGCCATCTGCTCGTTTACCTGAAATTAGACAGGAATTTAATCCTTTTAAAGAAAGAGAATCTAAGTTCCATGCGTCAACTACATCTCAAGCCTGAGATGACAGATGCACATAAATTTGGAATTAGGGAGAACTCAACCCATGTTTTATGCAGGGAAAAGCAAGCACAGTGAGGGCAGGGTCTTGCTCATAGCTGGTGAAAATGCATAGCTAACAGCAGTTAATGTTGAAAAAATAGCATTTGGTAACTGAGAATTTGCTCTATCAAGAAGTGTTATCATGCTCTTCGTATCTCTTGTCGTTTCCAAGGAGATAAATAGGAGGCATTACTTTTGGAGCAACCTACGTATACGCAGCCCAAGACAATCCCACTTCACTCACTGTGGTCCAGGCAAGCCATATGGTTGGACACCCACACATTCAGTGTTTCTGCTGGGAGACTACTAGCCTTAAAACACCTTTGGTCCCAATGGAGCTCAACCTCATTCCAGGTAATTCCAAGCACCTGAAAAGCATGCATACCCTCCAACTCTGTACGAGTTACTTCCTTGTGCAGGTAAATCAGACACTATACTGAATCTCTGGATTATGTTTCCGGGGTATGAGATGCACCGTCAATATATTTAGAAAGGTACTGTCAAGGGGGATTAACAAAAAAGAGCTTTAGCCCTCTCTCTTAAACTAGTTTATACTACAAGCTGTGCACATGCCTGAGCTACAAGCGGCACCCACAAGCTAGACAAAATTCCAGCAGCATCTTTTTGTAAACAAATATGTCTCATCTCCCACTTTTGTGCTTCCAAACCACATAAAAATCAGGTGCCCTGTGCAGATCACAAGAGGCAGAGAGACCATCTTCTCAATTTCTGCCGTTCTTCTAGCATTTGAGAAGCTTTAGGGAATTTCATTGCGAATTAGATATCTAAGGATTGCTTCACTCATTACAGAAATGCCTAGAAATAAGTGTTTCTATTGGGCCAAAGGGCAAAAGCCTTTTAGCAAAGCACAACACAACCGTTTAAGAGAAGAAATGAGGAATATATTCCCTAACAGAAGCCAGCGAGGAACTTCTAAGCAGGCAGAAGGTAATTATCCAACCGAAATTAACCACAACACTGCAGCTTTCATCTCTACTCTTGAAAAAATGCACCATGGGATCCATTTGAGGACTACCAGCGGTCAGGACCTCAGCGCCCTATCTCATTCAGAAGCATGGTGAGGAGGGACCTCAGCTCAGCATTTATAAACTCCATTCGGCTGACGTGAGGGTTGGGAAGATTTTTAAGCTTTCGGTTTTTATTGATTTGTTCTTAATAGTCAGAGAGAAAGAGGGTTTCCATTAAAAAAGGACTGCAGGTGGAAAAGAGATGAGCTGTCTCACTGCATTATAAAAATAACATCGACAGGGAGAACACAAAGATTCTCACATATTTAGAAACATTGGCGTGCTTATACTGCGTCAAAAATACTTGAAAAAGAAGGAAAGAACCAGAAATTGTGATCCATGCTCAATCAGAATATTGATGTCACGTTTTATGTCAATATATCCAGAACATAAATGGAAGAGATTTTCACCAGGGTAAAATAAAACTTGATTCAGCCGCCGCAAGGAGTTGGAAACGAAACAGTCTTACACTGCAACTCGTAAGTCAGACATAGAGCATCCGTGTGTAATTTACTTCTACCAAAAATAAACCAAAACAACTGATCCTCTCAGCTTTTGTTCTTTGTCACAGAACAAGCTGCACGCTGATCCTACCAGAAACCAACTTTGACTTCACATTTTAACTATGCTTTATTTGAAGCCATCTCAAGTCGCTGCATTATGAAGAATGGGAAACCAAACTTTAAAGCATGGATCAATGCGGAACTAAGCTGAAATTTTCACCTGACCTCTGCTTGTATCTTTAAATATGATTTCACCACCAGCTTGAAAGCCATAAATGAATCCAACATACAGCAGGAGGAAGCTGGAATTTCTTCACGTTGCATACCACGTTCAGAGAAGTGATTTGGCCAACACACTTCTCAATTAACCTTTATCTTTAAAAGCAAGTTACGCAACACAATTTGCTGCAAGTCCGAGCTGAATTCTAATTCATTTTATTTGCATTCTCTAAGGGCATCAGGGGTCCTTAAAAGCAGGGAATGTTCGAAAGTTTGAAGTAAATAGCTCATTTCGGAGTAGAAATAAAAATCAAGAAGTAAAGCTAGGAAGATAACACTTCCGCATCTCCTGTACTGATGGAAACCAGTGTTCAAGACATCTCTAACAACTCACTATATCCAACAGTAACACCCAGAAAAAGTTTAAGAAGCATCCTCAGAACTTCATTCCTTTGAGCCTTTTTTCTTTTTAATAAGTGTCTGACATTTACAGTATAAACCTACAAACAAGGATCTAGCAGGCAAACTCGCACGTTTATCTTTTCTGTTTTAAGAATCCTATAAAAATCCATAAGCAATCATCTTCTTGTTTGCAGTGTCTAAGCTCAGTAGTCAAAAAGCAGATCAAAGCTCTCTCCCATCTTCTATGCTTTGAGGCAACTTGGTATAGGAAATTTGTTGATTAAAGTAAGAATTTGGATTCCCTCCTGTTTTTAAAAGTTCAAACAGACTAAATATGATCATAGCAGCCTTCCGGACTTGCTGATGAGGCAAAATCAGGAAGCGATACACAGCAATGGGCTCCATTAATCTTCCACGTTACTCCATGCTTTATCCTTCGCTTCTGCTTCACTAATCCTTCTGTTCCCAGAGGTGATGACTCAGCTGGGTTTGCTTTCTTTTTAAAACCTGTTCCCCTTTTAACTAATCAAGCATCACACTTCTGTTCCAATCCTTACACACTGGGCACAGGAAATTTCATCCTATTCTCAGCAGAAACAGCTGCCTGGACATCATAAATACACTTAAGTCAGCACTACAGCATATGCAGAAGTGCATACGGAAGAAAGCCTCTCAGATTCACCCTCTTTTTGGCTCTGATTTTCTCCACAGATCAGTTTCAGACTACGAAGATTGAATTTCTTTTGGATGGAACTCAGCCAGAAGGTGCGCTCCGCGCGTACCCAGCACAGCTCAGTGCCCCACAGGCAACCCTGGAAGAGCACTAGAGCAGGGCAAAACAGAAACCCTTGCAATGCAGAGGTGAGGCCCTCAGCTCCAGCTGTTTTGCTGCAAACCAGCTCCTTTTAGTCCTGCCTACTTGCTGATACATATATAGACAACATGACCCTGACTGGGACAACTGGAGTAGTCTGTAACTCACCAAGTGGTTGTTCCTCTACATATCCCAGCTCATGCAAGAGCATGCATTTACTGCACCCTGATGCTTGATATCATAGAGGTTGAAAAAGACCTCTTAAGATCCCCAAGTCCAACCCCAACCCACACTCACTGACCACATCCCTCAGTGCCACAGCTCTGCAGTTCTGGAACACCCCCAGGGATGGTGACTCCACTACCTCCCTGGGCAGCCTTTACCAATGCCTCACCACTCTGAGAAAAAGTTTACCTATACAAGCTGAATAACCAATATTCAGCCCTTACGCAGCATTTCAGTCCTAAATACTTTAAGACGTATCTTTAAGGAACTTCCAGGTAAATAACACAAGAGCTGTCTTCCAGATTCCACTTCCTCCTGTAACTCCAGTAGAAGCCACATTTATTGTTTGACATTATGAACTAAACACAGGTCTTTTTAGTTAAGTTCTCAAAACAATACTCATTTTAGTTCCTTTCAGCCTGTCCCCTCCTTTCTACTTCACAGGATGTTCTCAAGATGAAAAACAATCTTATTAAATACAATCACACACTCACAAATGAAATACCTTCGGCACTTGTGCAGTGACTACTTGTTATGAAATGACTCCTTAAGAGAACCAGAGTGTCAATCTGCGTGTGTACAGGTGTATGTATTTAGAAGACAAACTTTTCAAAAACAGTAACATTTCCTGGAGGTGTTCAAGGCCAGGTTGGGTAGAGCCTCGGGCAGCTTCATCCAGTGGTTGGCAACCCCATCCACAGCAGGGGGGTTGAAACTAGATGATCGTTAAGGTCCCTCCCAACCTGAGTCATTCTATGATTCATCCACAAGACTCTCTAGACTTCTTTTCTGCTCGCTAGCTACCTCAGGAAGAAAAATTGCTTTTCAGCATTCTTGACCATATGCTTATGTTTTCTAGGTAGTGACAGGTTAGAACTGCTTCCAGAAGGACTCTGAATCTGAGGACATAGTAATTAAAAGGAAGATTGCTCCAACAAAACTTTTAGAGAAAAAACTGAAACGGTGGAGTCAAATTGATTCCTTTTATGCAAGCAAATTGAACTAAAAAACGTCTCCTTTTATTCTCACTCTTTCCCAAATGATTTTGGCTAATTTGATAGCGAGGACTAGTGCTCATCCCTTTATACATTACTGCTGCAGCAACGTATCTCAAATTTATTCTACGTTAACTAAATAACTGCAGTCTTGTATCCACAGCAGGAGATCTGAAGTCAGGGCACCACTGCCCAAGCTCTGAGTTTTTCAGCTTCTTCAGTATTCTCTGAGCCTTCTGAACACCCAATTTGTGCTGGATATGAGAATTTCAGGTCTGCAGGTTTGAAAACTGGAATCATAGCAGATGACATACTATCTTAAGACAACAAATATCCTGAAATCTAACTGATGTATTAGAAGCGTCTACTATAAGAGAGAAAGGGATATATATATATAGGTTTTATTTTTGAAACAAGAAAGGCAAAGATCACCAAAACCTTTATGCTGTTGCCTGGCGACCCTCTACTACATTCAGGCACAGTGCTATTTCTGCCCTTTCTACGTACTAATTACTTCATGCTGTAATTATAACACACTTGTTCAAAGGTTTTATCATTACTTCTGATAGCTTTAAGATGCTGCTCTAAGAGCACTTTTTTTTTTTTTTAAATATAAAATACAGTAGGGGTGGTGAAGCACTGGAAGAGGTTGCCCATGGAGGTGGTGGATGCCCCATCCCTGGAGACACCCAAAGTCAGGCTGGACAAGGCTCTGAGCACCTGATGGAGTTGTAGGTGCCCCTGTTCGTTGATTGCAGGGGAGATGGACTACATGACCTTTAAGGGTCCCTCTCAAATCACACCATTCTATGATTCTATGAGAAGTACCTGAGCTCTGGGTTGCCAACAAGGAAAGTTTTGAAGACTACAGTCTGGTTCAGTCTACGGTTGGAGAAAAAACTCATGCCTAGGGAGGATAACAAAATGGTTGCCTCAAGGGGCAGATGACTTCAAAAACAGAACCAACAGCTCCTACCGTAGCCATTCAGACCACAAGAAACACAGCTTTAGAAAACTGAAATTTAAAGATGCATGTTGCTTTTAATGGGGAAAACAGTCAAGAACGCAGGGACAGATAACGTTGAAGTCTCTCAAATTAACAATCAAGGTCAATGTATACAGATGTAGAGTCTCATCCAGAAAAGATATTTCAACTGATTCCTTTGCACCTTTTCAGGACAGCTTAGTAAGGGCATCAAAGCGCTTTCTGAACGCTGTCAGTATCCCACTACAGAAACACTGGTGAAGAACCGAAATAGTTCTATAGAACAGTTTGCTATTAAAAATAACAACTAGATGATGTTAAAATGTGCTCTGGGAACTTTAAATAGAACTGGCAGTCACGCGGGTCAAGCATCAAGCAATGACTAATTTCCTTCTGACCTACTCAGATGGAATTGGGAATTAAAAAGGAACAACTAAAAAGAAAAGTTACTTCCACATTAATTTCAGGGATTTCATTTCCGCAAATAAGCTAATTTAAATACCATTTGTCTATTTAGGAACTGGAGTTACAGTCTAATAGATGCCCTGTACCTCAGAGCTGCACAACAGTGTGAGGTTACCTGGGTAGTGGTACACATGCCCTATTAGGGAATCCTCACTGTCATTTTTCCTGTGGACTTAAGTATTTCACTGCCATCTTTACACTGGTCTCGCTTTCCTCTTTCTGTCCTCCCATCCCTGAGCTCCTTTCTGGCTTCGGTTGTGTCTCATCTGCCTTTGGTAATGGCTCATCTGGCTTTGAAGAAGTCAACGAACCTCAGAGAGATGATGATATCTGAGCATCGGCAGACAGAAGAGCCAGGTCTAAACAAATGGAATCCCTTCCTTGAGCTGACAGGTGAGTTCAGCAATCATCAATATATCAGAAACCACATCTGACCCAAGAAGATCTTGGAGCTGAAACCAGAGGGCTGCTGGAAGATGACTGAAGAAACCTCTTTCTCTGTGCTCTCCACGTCCTTCGGGAATCCCTCTGCTTTTGAGGTAAGGGTAGGAAGCACTGGTGGTACATCCAACTGGTATTATGCCCAAAGACAGAAAAGTATTATGCCCAACTCTATCCTCTGTTCACAGCCTTCTATACAAAACCATGCACAAGCTGCCTGAAAGCCCCATTAAGAATGCAACTGAATAGTCAATATAAAACATGAACTTACGCACATTTCTCTGTTCAAAGACATTCGTAACCATACAGCGTTCCATATATTTCAAGACAGTGAGGGAGTCGATCATCTTCCAGTGGTTACTGCTAATGACTGCTTACAAATTGAGGTGTTCAGAGCACACTCTCCTTTCAAAGCCTAGCACCTTAAAAGAAGCCACCGGAGGAGTCATCTGCAGTTTAGAAGTAGTTAATTTAGAAAGAAGAATTAAAATACTGCTTGTCGACAATAGGAGAGAATAGCTAAGCACCATGAGATTTAATGGTGGTATTACTGCTCCAATCCCTGGTGCTCAAAGCAATAATCCACAAGTTTCCAGATCCAAGTGCTTGACTGAAACTTTGAAAGCTCAAATGGTTTGTAAAGCACAATACAAATAGAAAACTGTCCGTTAGCTTCTTCTCCTTCTTATTATCCATTCCCCTATCTGTGTATACAAATACTTTTTATTCATTTCAAGTGAGACAACTTGGAGACACTCTAAGCTTTGATCCTATAACAACCAAAATACATATTTCTTATTTCTTCACTGTTCTACGCTTGTTTTTATTACATATTCTCCTCATTTCCCCCCCTTCTTCCTATGTAGTCATGCAAGAAACCTATATTTTCAGGTGGTTTTTTTTCCCCTGAAGTTTTTTCTGTAAATTAGTTTTGGAGAAGTGTTTGGGATAAGCACATATTCAAAAAGAAATCTCGTTGCATTATGTTGCTATGCTCCTATATTTTCCGTACTAGCTTTTCCACTGTCTAAAACGCACTTGCCAACTCACTTGATGCAAGATGATAGGCAACCAATGCAATCATAGGATCACAGAACCACTACGGTTAAGAAAGACCTCTAACACCCTCAAGTCCAACCCCAATCCACCCCCCACCATACCCACGTCCCTCAGTACCACATCTCCACGGTTCTGGAACACCACCAGGGATGGTGACTCCCCCTCCACCCTGGGCAGCCCATACCAGTGCCACACCACTCTTCTGAGAAAAACCTTTTCCTAATATCCAAACATTTCCACAGGTCGTAGGCCATTGCAAGCATGCATCAACTACAACCAAATATATGTGCTTTCTTATGCGCTGAACGATTTCTCTTTTTAGTTTGTCTTCTCCCAGATACGCCCTTCTCCTAGAAAACTGCATTTTTCTTTCAAATTGCCATTCAACCTTTCAAGCAACATGACAATTCCCAGCTCAGATTAGGTTTACAGCAAACCTCTGTGCTGCAGTTAACCCATGCAGATGCTTTGTTACACGGCAGGCGTTATGAGAATGCTCTCATTCGTAGCCACACTATTGTGCAAGAGGCCTTTCTTCTATCTTTATTTTACCTGAGATACCCTTTCTAGCATCACCCCTCCTCAAAATCTACCAGCACTTCAACACATAAGTCAAACAGCACTTGTTTTTAATGTTATTTATTGCTGCCACGTTTATCTGTTGCACACCCGTCACCAGTTTTACAAAGTAGCTGTGATTCCTTGTTCCTTCTGGGGACACCCATTTCTGGGAAATGTTACCAGTGACTCACTCTGGAAGCGATGGCTTTCTCCAACCGTCTCTATGAATGCCACTGCAGCGTGCTCAGGAAAGCTTTCCTATTCTCTTGTAGCAAAACAGTGGAAAAACATCAAAGTCATGCTCCTAACATGCAGAAACATGCTTGCATCCTATTCAGATTAGAAATCTACATCCCTAGGAATCATAGAATACCCTGAGTTGGAAAGGAGCTGTAAGGACCACGGAGTCCTGCTCAAACAGGTAGCAAATACATTTTAACTGGAATGAGCTTAATAGCAAATAGAGATCTTATTTTTCATTTGAAAATAAAACCACCTGCAGCTATATTACACAGTAACTGTGACTAACACTGACCGCACCAGAAACATGCTCAAGAAGCTTAAGGAGTGCTTCGGTGCCAGGCACCAGCTCCCTGTCACCCACACATCCACCCACCTCGGCTGCCCTGTGACCTACCCACCAGCAATTGCCATGACTCTGGTACACAACCAGCTCGGGGCCCTGGTGATGACCTCCACATTCAGCTCAGACTCTCCAGAGGATTCAGGTCTTGAAATATTGATATATTTTTTTTCTGAGCAGTTAAAAGCATGAAAAATCCTGCCCCGAAAGAAAAGAAATAGAGTTTCCCATTCCAAGTCCTATCTCTCTTCCAGGAGGATAAAGTATTAACTGCTCTGTCCATCCCAAAGCAGGCGTTTTCTTCAAACCAAACTGATGCAATTTAAATGACCGTACTCACAATTGATACTACTGTCATCATAATTACGCAGAACAGGAACCCAAAAGTTAAATGCATTTAAATGGCAATTTATCATCACACATCTGACAGCAGCTAACAGACGTGTCAGGAAATTTCCTTCTCCGTAAAGCACTTTGCTGAGAAGAGCTGCAGAGTATCTCATCTCACTGGTAATTGCTTTTCTTTCCTTCACTTTGAAAAACCCTACGGGTGTAAGAACTGGCAGCTATGGAACTGCAGGTGCAACAGGTTGACAAACTTTGCCGTGTTCAGCTGGAGGTGGGTATTAGCCTACATATAGGAGAAAAAAAAAAGGCCAAAATTGCACATACAGTGCCTTCAGCCTCTGATTAATATAATACCATCATCCTCCCCAACAGATAACAGTGGAAGGCACAATTCCTAATGTTCAGCATAGATCCTTGGCTCTACACAACTAATTCAGACAGGACACTTTTACCTGCGGGAGCAAACTGAGCAAATTTAATCAGGTCTTTTCAGAAGACTGCTGCAATTCAGCAAATAGAAGTACTCAAGGAAATGACCACCTGTAGTGGTCAGAGCTCCCTGTGATGCTGAACGGCACCCTTGGGTGAGTAGCTGCCCAAACCCTCTTACTTCAATGTGTTCTCCCCATAGATGCAAAGGAGTACCAACAATGTGAATTTTGTTGCTTCCGATGAACAAAACATAGAGCAATCTTGTATACTCCAGTACTTGCAGTCAATGACCCCAGGATGATGCAGGAGCACCCGGCGCAATTTGCTGTTGTGTTCGAGTATTGCACACAGAAAAGATTCCTCGCTGAATCACAGATGCATTAAGGTTGGAAAAGATCAATAATATCATCTAATCCAACCGCCCACCCACCCCCATCACTCCCACTCACCACATCCCTTATTGCCACATCTCCGCAGTTCTTGAATGCCTCCAGGGACAGTGCCTCCACCACTTCTCTGTTCCAATGCCTGATCACTATTTCCGAGAAGAAAAGTTCCCTAATACACCATCTGAACCTCCCCTGGCACAACTTGAGGCCATCACCACTTGTCCTATCACCGTTACATGGGAGGAGAGGTCAACCCCCCTCCTCGCCAGAACCTCCTGGCAAGCAGCTGTAGAGAGCAATAAAGTGGCCTGAAACCAGACAAGTCACCCTTAAAGCCACAAACACCAATGAATTCGTAATATATCTTGCAGATTAAAATAGTTACTAATGTAATGTCTGCATTGTTTTTTAGGAGTTGCAATAAATGCAGTGTACAAAGCAAGGAAAAAAGAATTAAAGACCTACGTATATCATTTTAAAAGCTTCTGAGCTGACAATAGCATTTCAGATCTCATCAGACTGAAAACTACAATTCCACAATCACCATACTACCAACAATTTTCCAGTAACATTTTGAACAAAGATGAACACCTATTATACTGCTTTAGTGCTTTTGTTTTTTTCTCTTTTTTTTCCTGGCAGCTCCTTCTCTGCTAAGAGAAGGAATTAAAGGGTAAAGTTCCTGAATTCAACACAATATTTTTCTGGTAGGGTGATTTAGTTCAGTCAGTCTCTGCTTCCATCTGCTTTTAATGCATTGTTTGAATGCAAATTGCTTCTCTTTGTCATTTCAGCAATGTCCATTTTTTTCACCTGTTGAGCACCATCTCACTTCAGTGCTGTTACCTTTTTAATTAAGCACTTCGGTTCTCATGGTAGAGATGTTTAATCAATTACTTTAAATCATGTCTTATCCAAGACTGAAATACAACCCATAAACAGGTACTGGTTTATTTATCCTCCCTACAAAGTTGTAGAGGCATCCTGGAAGTACTGAAGAAGTGCTTTCTTTGATGATATTTCATATTTTCTGAATATTTTAAGAAGACTCCATATTTCTAAACAACAGGTATGCACAGAATGAATTACTGCATTTCCATGATGAGTTCATTACTTTTACGTGCTTCCACACTTAAAGCCAAACACACATTCACATCAAGAATATTCCCAAGAGTATTTCTGCGAGTGGGCATTCAAAGGAAGGGAGAAGAGAGCTTTGTTATTTCCATTGCCCAAGAAAATCCCATTCTTACCAACGGGGAGACATCATGGAGCAAAAACGCCCACCCCACAGTCCACTTAGGGCTCAGGAGGAGTCAGAGAGCCACTGGAATGCACAGCTCTTCCACAGACTGTAATGCTCACATGGCTTGAGAACAGCACACTGCTTTTTAGATGAAACCCATTTGCACTCCATAGCTGGCACACACAGAAACCACATTTCTCACCATTTAGAGTTATCATTGCACAAGCTGGGGCTTGAAATTGCAGCCTGCTTGAACTCCCCAGCTCATGAAGCTTTGTCTCTTGAGCAACTTGCCCCATTTGTTTACGCAAGTAGACCTAAAGCCTCAAAAACCAGAGCCTTAAAACTGATATTCTAGTCATCATGAGCCATCAATGCTTCGCAGTAATCAACTGGTGTTAAGCATACAAGATCACAATTTCAAGGTGAGAAAAAGCGGGTTGGGGATCTCAACTTGCAACGCTCTTAGAAAATTAAAGAGAAAAACAGAAAACAGAACAAACCTGGTGAGAACGCAGGAAGACCAAGCTGAAAAGGCAAGGCTTTCAACATTACCTGGGGTGCTCCACTCTGGACATCTTATGTACATCTTATCCTTCCCAGCCAGGCTGTGCAAGGAACAGACCACATTCTAAAGGAAATCCTTTCCCTTTTTTTAGTCCCACTCTATCCACTAGGTTGGTTTCTTCTGACAGATGCTGTGCATGAAACAAATGTTATCTAAACCTGCAGTAGCTCTGCCAACACAACTCCACACCACCCTACCCACACCCTCCCAACCACAGAGCCAGCACCAACCCCTAGCTTAGTCAGCCTAATTAGCAGCCCAATTAGTGCTTGCACCTGTAGCAGCAGCTGAAGAGATTTCTACATCCCCTACTGCAAATACCCCCACTCACACAACCCAGCTGAGAGGCATGGAAATAAGGAGAAGTGCCCTCCAATTGGGCTAGTCCCTACAGTTCAGCCAGGGGCAAAAACGTAACCAGTGCTTGTTTCTCATGAACTCTAGGTAATTAGAACGTAAGGCTTCACTTGAAAATACAAATCATTCAGGGAGGAAAGCATGCTCTGCACATCCACATTGCCAAAGCTCTGAGAATTATACAGCCATTAAGGTTGAAAAAGACCACTAAGATCATCCAGTCCAACCATCAACCCACCACCACCATTTCACTCAGGCAAAAATAATTCCAGATAAAATTAAGTCTTCGGGTGCTTCTGGGGCACAGCACAGCACTCCAGCCTGCCACCAAACAGACTGGAATACGTTTCACAAACCCTGTCCAAACTGGCAGCAATGCATCAGGCTGGAGAGGTGGCTTTCCAGTGGGCACTTGTCAAGGCACACCTGCAGTCCTTTCCCATGTGCAGTTGTTTATCTCAGCATCAGCAGCAGCTGATGATCTTGTAGTGTTCAGTAATGTGAGCCTGATCCCAGTAGTGGATTTGGATCAAGGTCTGTAGGAGCTTAAGCTGCATTTAATTATCACCAGAGGGTTTTTTTTTACAGCTCCTTATAACATTCATTGGTTAAACCACCCTTTATGTCTGGGGAGTTACCATTCCCCTCCAGAACTGTTTTTCCTCCGCTGTTTTCTAAGAACTGTTTTCATCCCAAGACCACTGAATTTCCTCTGGCTTTGAAATAGAGCGTAGTACAAAGCCAAAATGAGAATTGTATCTCGCTCCTATAAAAGTTTGTTCGTCAGAAAGCAGTGAGAGGACTGTGAGAGTCCCAGCTGCTCCGAGCAGTACTTGGATTTATTGGGGATGTGCTGTTGTCTACTGCTGAAACACCAACATCACATCTGCTATTTGTCAGC
Organism: Aquila spilogaster; assembly: GCA_024606505.1. Lineage (NCBI taxonomy): Eukaryota > Metazoa > Chordata > Aves > Accipitriformes > Accipitridae > Aquila > Aquila spilogaster. The sequence continues at coordinate 44,487 of JANHGO010008174.1, forward strand.
ACCCTGAAAGACACATGTAGTGCGAAGTAGCTACAAAGCCATTATGCCGTCTTATTTTAATTATGAGAAGTAATGAAAATCCATGTGCTGGCAAATCTATAGAAATTAGTAAGTAAAAATGCCAATAAATATCACACAATACAAAGCACAATCTTATTCCCACGCAGCCTGGGCAAGGACAGCATGGAGCCAGCATCCCAATCCTCCCTCACCATGACTCCAAATCCACCTTTCCTCCTTCCTATGGGTTCTGAGGCCAGCAGCAGCTGCAGAGACAGTCCAGCCCTGCTTCCTGCAGAACACAAACCACTTCACTTCCAACAGCAAAGAAATGTTTACTGATACGGCATTCCAGGGGATTTCAAGTTAACAACAGCACTTTCCTTTTGCTCAGTCCTGACCTTCATGATTCTAGACTACCACAGATTCCACCATTTTCTCCAAAATTAGGCTTGGCAAAGCTTCCAGATGGAACTGGAGCCTCCCAGAGAAAATGTTTGTTTCTCAGCCATCTCATCTCTCAAGAGAATATTGCTCTGCACATAAGCTTCAAAATGTGAATCATCGTTTCTCCTCTAAGCTTTCTTATAAATAAAATAAGAAAATAGGCACTGATTGGTTCCTTTCAAAACGCGGTGTGGAAAATTAATCAGTTTTTGGGCCCGCCTACAAAGGGCACATCCAGCAGTCCCCTTGGACCTGCCCTTCTGTGCAGCTGGCAACTTCCAGTGCCATTCCTCAGTGGTATGGACACAGGCAGGGGCTGTGATCTCACTGCTTGGAGAAGTGAGGGGAATTCCTGCCCTAAAATACCGGTGTTTGATCCATGCTGTTTTTCTCCTCAAGCTGAAACGTAGCATGGTACGAGACACTGTAAAGCAAACACAGGCGACGACAGAGCCTTTATTTGCGATAGAGGCGCTATAGAACACGATACCACAGAAAGGGGAATTAACTCACCCCTCCCTGCAACCGTTTGGGCTCAGGAATGCAACCGCCTCTCATTTGAACTCCGGCGCGCGGGAGGAGGAGCGGGGGAGGGGGGGGGGTGGATGTGGGCTCTCCCGCTCTCGTCACTCAGGTGCTCGTTTACTGCTTCAGGCTGTGGTCAGGCAACTCCATGGCAGACACGGTGAAGACAAGCAACTGTTGAGAACACTGACTTTTCAGTGGGGACAGAGGGAGGTTCACCAATTGCTCCTTACAACTCCATTGGCACGTGTGGGTGCAGCCAGCCTGGAGGAGGCAGCTGGGCAGGCAAGGCCGCAGCTCAGCCCAGAGAACTGCACTGGCGGCACATACTTGATGCGCTGCGGCACCTCGAGGCTTGCGGCATCCCCAGA
>JANHGO010008175.1:0-45828 GCA_024606505.1 Aquila spilogaster
TAGGCGTCCAGGCGGGTCTTGAATATCTCCAGACAAGGAGACTCCACAACCTCTCTGGGCAGCCTGTTCCAGTGCTTTGTCACCCTTACTTTTAAGAAGTTCCCACACACATTTGTGCAGAACTTCCTATGCATCAGTTTGTGGCCATTTCCCCTCGTCCTATCACCACGCACCACTGAGAAGAGTCCGTCCTCATCCCTTTGCCTCGCACGCCTTAGATATTTATAGACATAAACAGACAGTGGAGGATGTGATATGTAGAATCATAGAATCGTTAAGGTTGAAAGACTTCTAAGATGATCTACTCCAGCCATCAACCCATCCTCACCATGCCCATTAACCATGTCCCTGAGTGCCACACCTATACGTTTCTTGAACACCTCCGGGGATGGTGACTCCACCACCTCCCTGGGCAGCCTGTGCCAGTGCCTCAGCACTCTTTCTGAGAAGACATTTTTCCTAATATCCAACCTGAACCTCCTCTGGCACAACTTAAGGCCATTCCCTCTTGTTTTATTGCTAGTTACCTGGGAGAAGAGGCTGACCTCTCGCCTTGCCACAGTCTTCTTTCAGGGATTTGTAGATATGATGCAACAGATCCCACACTTCCAGATGCTGGTTTTCAAAAAATCAATGGCAGATCACTTCAACAATGCTGCCAGTGTCTAAACTGACCCTGAAACCTCACCTCTATCAGATACAAGCGGATCCTCAAGGGGAATGTCCTTACTACCAATCACTGGGCACCAAAACAGCACAGGTTCACCAGCACTACCAGCACTGGCTGTATGGCTGGAGCACCTGGAAACAGGCACCCAGACCCTCCGGGCAGTGCCTGGAGGAAGTCAGGAGGCAGCACAGGAGGTAACTCACAGCACATAACAACATACATAAAGTCAGCAGTCACCTGGAGAATGTGCCTTCACCTTGAAACCCCTCTTCTTCCTACCTAAAATAATAAAAAACAAACAAGCAAAAAAACTGCCAGAAGAATATAATTCTAAGGTTACAGTGCATTTAAAATTTCACAGGTGGAAAAAATATATATATCGTTTTTGTTAAAGGATAGAGTAATAGCATAGTTTGTCCTATGACTGCCCTGCTTTGCTGTAATGAATCCCCATTTTTTCAGGGGAAGAAAGAATCATACGATAGTGGCAGCTTAGAAAGTTTGTGCATAGCTACTGTCACATTAAACACACAGTTGTCAGAGCTTTAAAATGTGTAGACTGTGTGTACTGCTTTTCTGCAAGCTGGCACTCTTAGTGTTTTCTGATAGCAATTACACTAAAGCTTTGCTCTTGTGAAGTCCAGCACAAGACTTTAATGGTAAACAATTGCTGACAGGTTTTCTGGTTTTGTCTTCGGAAGAATACCCTTTTGCTTCCTACTGGCTTAAACATTCAGCATGCAATCGTGCCTCTTTTGTTCCAGCATGTAATCCTGCACCTTCCACCTGCGCTACTGTAAAAGTACTGGTCTGGAAAATAAGTCCCTGGATAAGTGGCTCAGTGAGGGAAGGAGGGTGATGGGCAAGGCCTGGAAATCTGCTTGGGCTGTGGAGCTGGACAGGATGCTGGTATGATTGCTTCAGGTGTATGACTCTAGCACTGCTGGCCTGAAGAGGTTCCTGAGACTTAATGCACCGAAATGCAAGACGGACTCACAGGTGAGATCAGGCTGGCCTGTGGAGAGAAAATATTCAGGCTACCGTGACCTTTAGAAAGCATGTTGCTTGTATTTCCAGTTTGTTAGAAAGTCCCTCTGCTTGCAGAAGACAAATCTGTATATGTCTTTGCACTCTTCATTTTCACATCTTCCTAAATAGGGTGGGGAAAGGCCAGGAGCGGAAGGCAGCACAGTGGGTGAGGTGGAAGAGTAAGCCCAGAAAAATTCTCTGTTACACACATGGTAGCAATTTCTGTTCTTCATATACAAATACCCCAAACATTATGTAACAAAAAAGTTCAGGGCAGTTTTACATTGACACAGATTTTTATGTAGAAGTTGAGAGCCGGCAAAGTACTTCATAGTCTTCTGAGAGGTTGTATGGGGGAACGCTTGAAATTTTGAAGAGTGACTCACTGTATTTCCCCTCCGAACAAATAAGCTGTTTCACTGAGCTCATCTTCACTGTTCTGATATGTAATAACTTGTTTTTCCCACTGCTGCTGCCTAAATATATCCCTCTAGTCTTTTTGTTAAATGTAAACTTTTAAATGATTTTTTATAATGCTGCAATCAAAAAGTAACCCAGAAGATTTTAGCTGCAAGGATTCCCACAGATAGCTGAATTACAGCATAATCCCATGCAGCTCTTTAATCTAGGTGTGGAGCAGATTCCTCTTGAAAGAAACCCAGGCTTTGCAGTCAGCAGGTGTTGTGGCTTGTCATTTTTTACCCACGCAGGCATTCATGCTCCAGCTTTCTCTGCTGTTCTGTAATGTGGAACAGCACTACAGGTGCTTCCATGTGCTGAGGCCACAGAGTTCAGGAGGAAAGTGTCTGTGGGTAATGTTAGGCAGGCTGTGACTGCTGGATGCTCCGTAAGAGCCATGGCTTCAGTGTTATCTCATTGCCCCTTCCAGGGCACGCTGGAGACTGGGCAGCCCGTTGACACTGTTGTAGGCTTCAGTTTTGCAGCATGAGGCTGGCTCTGCAGCCTGCTTCTGTGCTTCCAGCTTCACACAGCTGGCAGTGAATGTAGCCAGGATCAGGGTGAAATGTGTAAATAAGTCCTTAAAGGAGATTTATCTTCTGCTCTTTCCTTGCCATTCCGCAGACTTAACTTTCCATTTTGCATTAGATTTTGTTTACTTTCCCCTGGCTGCCATTGTTCCTGCTTAATCCTTAATAGCAAAGTGCAACAATAATGTTGAGAAAGAATGCTTTTCTCAACATTAACGTCCAACAGTGTGATACAATTTCTGTAGTATTTTGGCTTAATAATACGGCTATGGTGCCAGCAGCAGCACAGACACCGCTGTAATGCTCATTAATGCTTCTTCAGAGCCCGTGTAAGAGGTCCCAGAGGGTGAATGGAAGAGTGAATATGGTATTTATATTTGAAAAAGGTGGCAAAACTACACTACTGCAGAATTAAAGTCCAGTCAGCCTAACTTTGATAGCAGAGTATGGCTATCGTTTATACTTGGTATGTAACTACTAAGAGAATAGTGAAGTGTTTAAAAAGAAGCATGTATTTCTAAGAAGAGATGTTTTTTTCCAAGTATTCCAGCTCTGACAGGTGAGCATGGGTAACAAGGAAAGGGAAGGAATGAATGGGGGCTATCTGTTGCTGCTGGCTTGCACAAAATTCCACAAGCAAACAAGAGAGAGGTGTTCCAGAGCCATTGTGGTTAACTGTTGGACCACAAGCCCTGTGCCTTCTCTTGCCTCTCTGCATCCATGCACCCTCTCCTGCCACTGCTTTTTTTTGCTTCCATTTGCAGAAGCACTGCTGCAACCACCTCATCTTCCTCATCTTCCTCTTGAAAGATGCATCAGTTTGCACTCTTAGCTGGTCTTCAGCGGTGCTGGCTGTGTTTTGTAGGAAAGCACTTTTCAGTTTGGAAATGATTGCCTGGACAAAATTGCCACAGCTATGTGGCTGCTAGGGAAAAAAAAATAAAGTGTTTGGGCAGGAATTCTTGTTATGGCACAAAGTCGCACAAGAGGACCTTCCTGACAGCACCTTGCAGGAATTCCTCCTTTCCCATGTGCAGACAATAATTTGATCAGCGACCTGGGTGCAGGAGATGGAAGTCAGCTTGTGGAGCTCGCAGGTGTCCTTGCCTTGGAAGGGGTAGCAGCAGCCTTGGATGGCGCAGGAGAAGAATCCAGAATGGTCCTGGCAAGCTGGAGAGGGGGTCCATAACAAAGAGGCTGAAAGAGAAGTGCTAAGTGAAGCACTCAAGAAGGAGAATTCAAATGGCTGTGGCATATCAAAAAGAGATCTGGAGGATGCGTTGAATGCTTAGCATTATGATGTGCTTGCACAGAAAATCAGTCTTATTTTGGAAATGTTGTATGTAAAATACAAAGGAGAGCTGACCTAGATTTTTTTTGAAAGGGCTGTGTATTCATCACTGGGACAGCCTGAGAGCAGTTCTGCCAGAGTTGGGTAACAGAGGGGCCTTGTTAAAGACCAAAGGCACTTGAAAAGGCCTGGAGAAAGCGCAGCTAGCTGGTGCACACTGCTGTGCTGAAATCTAGGGACAGCGATGCTTCCATGGGTGGCTTATCTGTTCTGGTTGTGTATTAATGTGTCTGCAGACTCCGAGAGCAAATTAGGACGAATATGATAGCCCTACCCAGGAATTAGAATTGCTCTCCTCACTCAACAGCATGTTCTCCTATGGCTCATCCCCCAGAAATGAGATGGTGCAGTCCATCCAGAGGCATAATTAGGACCCTGACGTGTCTCTGTTGCACGTGTCGCTTTGAGAAGGAAGTGCCCATGGCTGTGCTGTCTGCACATGACAGGTACAGGATGCTCCCCACACATCAGGATACGACCACGAGGAATGATCCTAGCTGTGCTGGGCAGCATGTGGCTGGTTGTCCTCCCCATCGCACACAGGAGGATGCAGCAGAGAAGAGTGGCAGTGGTGATCTCTTTCCTTTCTGGCCATGAGGATGCTGGCTTTAGGGTCTGGTTGATGCAGCCCTTGGCTTTGTAAGTGACATTTTAACAGTAAGCAGGAGCAGGGAAGGATTAAAAGTAGGCAGCTAGATGAATATAAATGACTTCGGGGATTCAAAAAGTATCTGCTGTATTGTGTTCATTGGTTCTGGGGCAGAATCTGTTGTTTCACTCTTCTGTTCAACGAATGAAGCACTGCTTCCACTTCTTCCATGAGCATGTTGGTAGAAGGGTCAAGCCCCCCTGCTGTTATTGCTGTTAGTGAAGAGGAAGCTCTTGACAGCTCCCAGCACCAAACACTTCCTCTGAACAGCTGTTTCTGGCACAGCAACAGCATTTTTTTAGAAGCTGCATTAAATATTGCATTGCTCAGCAGGAGAGAAACACGTCCTCTCATCAGTTGAGAGCAAGCAATATTTAACTGGTGCTATTTGAACAGCTGCAGTTCTTGCCCAAATCCAGGTGAGGCTGGTCCTGAGACCCAGCTTTGATTTGAAGGAATTCACCACCAGCCCCTGGTTGCGAGCAGACCTGAAACGTGGAGTTAGCTCTCGTACGGCACCTTTGACTGCACTGGCAGATCGGATTAAACCGCGGGGGAGCTCCCCTGCCTGGCCTTTGGTCCGGCTGTGCCTTCGGGGCGTGTCACGATGTGACGGGAGGCGTAGGAGAACAGCCCGCAGCGCTGCGTGGCTCTCCGGCTCCACCTGCGGGGCCACGCCGGCATCGCCCGGGGACCCCCAGCGGCTGCTGCGCGGGCTGCAGGGGCAGGGCTCGAGTAGGTGCCTTAAATGGGGATCGGTTCGGGCAAAGCAAAAGCAGGCCGGAAGCTGTGGGAGGGTTCGGTGCGAAGCAAGGGAGGGAGGTGTCAAGTTGTTGTCACATTCTCTTGAGGTTCTCAGCACTGCAGCGGGGTGTAGGGATAGCTCTGAGAGTTGTCGTGGCTCACAGGTTCTAATTACCATATATTTGGCTGCAGCTCACATTTGGGTGACTTCTGAGGTGTATGAAAGGTGTTTTCCAGTGGTAAGGGTGAGCACATCATGGATTCTGATTAATAGGGAAAGATGATTGCAGGCCTTGAGAGGACCAGGATCAGAAGGACCTGAAAAGGTTCAAAATACTGGTTTTACAAAGCTCCACTCAATTCTGTCATCCCCATAGCTGCTGTGGGTTACCTCCCACCACCACCTTGGCAGGAGGGGACACATGCCAGGATGCTTCTGCTGTGGGAACCTCCCATTTCTGTTAAAATCATAGAATGGTTTGGGTCGGAAGGAATCTCAAATACCACTGAGTCCCACCCCGTGCCGTAGGCAGGACTGCCCCCCACCAGCTCAGGCTGCCCAGGGCCTTGAGCGCCTCCAGGGATGGGGCACCACAGCTTCTCTGGGCAGCCCGTGCCAGCACCTCACTGCCCTCTGAGAAAAGAATTTCCTCTCAACATCTAACCTAAACCCAGACTATATAAAAAGTCGGTCTCCTTCTGTTAATAAGCTCCCCTCAAGTACTGGAAGGCTGCAATGAGGTGTCCCCACAGCCTTTTTTTCTACAGGCTGAACAAGCCCAACTCCCTCAACCTTTCTTCGTAGGAGAGATGCTCCAGAAATGGAGGGATACTTCCTGCACACTCCTTCTCCCCTCTCTTGTGCTGAGAGCGGCATGTATCCCGTGCTCTACCTCAGCTGAATTCACTAACCCATCCACCCCGAAACCTGCTGAGCTGCATCAGCGTGGAGAGCAGGAGGTGGTTACAGGAGGGTGCTGCTGCTTAGGGCTGGAGCTGGAGGTGAGAGGAGGAAGGAATGCAGTAATGGGGAAGGAAGAGCAGAGGAACCTCAGAAGAGGAACTATGACCCATCAGTGGTGAAGAGTGGCTAGATCAGCTCAGTCATCTCATGCCCACACCCTCAGCAAACTGGGACAGCTGAGACATGGAGACGTGCTTCCTTCTGCTTGTTTTGCCTGGGGAGTGGTGATCTGAGGGTGACGGGGCAGGCAGCTGCAGGGCGTGACTGTCTGGCTTCCCCGCCAGTCCCAGCACTGCAGGTACCTCCAAGACATCCTCGTGGGGAGCTGCCCAAACTGTCTGAGGGAGGGAGAAGGACACAGACCTGTCCCGGAGCAGCCATGAAGACCTGTCCCCAGCTGTGTGCTGCTGTTAGGGTGCAGTTAACCCCAATTGTGTAGGCTCAACCATGCAGCATTGGCTAGGGCTATTATCATCGCCCAGTGCTTCAAAGTGAACAAAACTGAAAAACAGACTTTACTTTCCGAATTCCTTAATAAGTGACTCAAACTTGCTTTAAGAAGTGTTTATTTAAAAGTTAACACACATTTTCCTAGTTCCTCTTTAACGATGCTTGGCATCTTCCTCTTAAGTCATGCGGCTTTTGCAGTCATCATGAATCAACACACTCTCCTCAGCTTCCTATGAAAGTGGGACTGCTGGCGTATGAGCAATGTGTGAAATAATAGGCATTGCAATAGTAAATGAGGCCTCTCTTTCATTCTGTAATGCAGCTGCTTCATGGTGATTTTCTTCATCCTCGATAACAACCTTGACATTTGCCATGCTTCTCTTGAGAGACAAAGCTGTAGCTCATTCCTTCTTCTAGGTTAGCAGCTGTCCACTGATAAATTTAATACAACTCTGCTGGTTTTGTGCTTGAAGGGCCTTCACCAGAAGAGATAAGAAGTTTATATGAGGAAGCACTATGTGGTGGTATAGGAAACAGCAGCTTGGAAAGATAACTTACGTTGTTAATTTGCCCAGAGAAAAGGGTTAGTGATAAAGTGAAGTGGCCTGAAGACAGAAATAGAAGGAACAAAAGGCAGGGTGTAGGGAGACGTGGTGGAGAAGGGAAAGCAAATGTAGTGTCTGCTGGTGTGGAATAGCGTTATTTGATGCATGCAATCAAAACAGTTAAGAAAAGGTTAATGAGATGAATGCATTTTCTGACAGAAATCTTGCAAGAAGGAATCAAACACTGTGCAACAGACTTCAGAGATGCATTGAATACTGCAAATAAATACATTACGGTGCTCTAAGTACATCCCTGTTGGCGTTCAAAGCCAGGCTTGATGGGTTCCTGGGCAGTCCGATCTAGTGGTTGGCAACCCTGCCCACGGTGGGGAAGCTGAAACTAGATGATTTTTGAGATCCCTTCCAACCCAAGCCATTCTGTGATTTTATGATTCTATAGTAAGTACAGTTTCAAATATCCAAATGGAAATTATTTCTGCACTACCTTTAGGGCCACTGTCAGATACAAGCGCAAATGCTGGGTTTCAAAGAAACACATCACTTTCTCCATTAAATACTGCTTAAAAATAGGGCTGCCCTGCTTGGTTTCACTGCTTTAGAGCACTGAGGGCAAGCACTCATGTTTTCCCATGATATATTTGCTTTTAAGTTCTGTTTTCTAAAACAATCTAAACAGGACAGGAATTTCAGTGTTCTTGTCCATAAACACACAAACTGATAAACACTTTTCTGAATGATCAAGGAACGAACAGCAACTTTCTTTATGAACTTTATCAGAATATCTTGTAACCTCTATTCCTAATGAGTGGTTCAGTAACCAGGTTGCACAATATATGATAACTGCATCTTCATAATATGTTCTCTGTAACCAGTTCAGGCCACAAGCCACTTAATTAAGAGCATGTGGGGAAAATGCTGGCACATAGATCTGCTCTTGCGTGTGGCCTGGAGCTGTGCTGCTGTGTGAGCCAAGCTGGGAAGAAGTTCTACCCCACTCTGTGTCCTCTGTGGTGGCTGTGGCCTCATGAGCCTTCTGTTTACACAGCTTTGGCCATCCTGCTTCTCTGTCACTGGCAGTGAGCAGGGTTCTGGGCTACACTCCATACAGCTCTGGTTGCGTAGCAAGTGGCAGGAACATTTTAGGTCTTGAGGAAACCTGCTGTAGCAGGGCGTAGAACTAGATGATCCCCAGAGGTCCCTTTCAGTGCCTGTGATTCTGTGTGATATTGCTGCTTTAGCCTTACCTTTTGGTGCTTGTTGTTTTCTGTTCCCAGTTAGGTCTTGCCCAGTGCCAAGGCTGGCAGAGAAGGCAATGGTCTTCCAAGAGGTGGAGAGTGAAACTAGCTCAGAAAAGAAGAAAATCAAAGGGTTTTCCTCATTTTTAAGCAGGTGTTAGAGTGAGGAGAGAGGGGCTTCTCCTTCCATTTGACATTGGTAGAGGTGTTTGCTGTTGGGTAGATTGACTGTGCTGCTTCTTAGTGCTCAACTGTGAAGCCAGGGGTTGCTCTTCCTAGCTGGAGACCTGGGACTGTCATGTTCTTTGAGCTTTATGGATTTACGTACAGTGTTGTTGCCTATTCTTTGCTATTGACCCCTGAACGAGGACACAGTCTTGGAGTCAGTCATGCAGTGGAGTGGACACATGGACCCCTTCTGAAACCCTGTGCTGGAATCAGCCACAGTTCAGCCTCTAAGCATGAGGTAATCCACCTGAGAACTGCTGGTGTCAGCATAAAATAACCAAAAGTGAAGGTATACCTCAGGAGATGACTTCAGTGCCTGGGATAACAGGATGTGTGTAAGATGGGAACATCTGAATGGTCCCAAGAAGTGGATCTACAGCTGTTGGCTGTTCCCTCTGCAGGTTTTGGTAGTTTTGGACTAATGCCATTTTAAAAATACAGGTGATACAATTTAAGCTATACTCCTCCTTCTAGGGCGAAGATTTACTTCCTTCTCTCTTGTGGTGGTTTTGGAATGAACAATTTGTGTGATGGATTTTGTGGAGCTGAAACTGGGAATTTTGGTGTGTTTGTTCTCCTTTTCACTGTGTGAATTTTTTACAGGGTGAAAGAAGGAAGTGGTTGGCTAAGTCACTTTTTTTTTTTTGTCCTTTATCACAACTACCAGTAATAACCACAGGGAAAACATGCAAACAGTGAGTATACAGTGTAAAGCTATATATGGGAAAAGGCTGCTTATTGTGAACCTGCTGTCAGCGAGGCTACTCCCTGTCTGTAAGTGTCCGCCCGCTCGCACTTAGGTCTGTCCCTGCTTGTTGCTTGAATGCGTTATATGGTCTTTTAGTTACTTGCAGGGAAAAGAGCCACGCACAGAACAGTGATAAATGAAGTTAGGAAGAGGATGAGTGATAGTTTATCTTGCTGGGTTGTATCACTGCTAAAAGCAAACAGTGTCGATACAGAGCTGTGATGGAGCCCTTCTTTGCTCTTGAAATGCGTGGAGTTGTACTGGTGTTCTCGGTACTCTTTCAGCTGCTGCTCATATGGAGGGTTTTTAGGGAAAGCACTTTGTCCTCATCCAGGCTCGCAGAAGAGACAATCCAGGGTTGGTTTGCAGATGCACCCCACTGCTGACAGCTTTGGGCAGCAGCATTCTTGTTAGTGCTCACTGGGCTAGGGAAGAGGATGTGTTTTGGAAAGACCACCACAGAGTGACTGAACCTCAAAGTGTGATTTCAGTGGGAGGAAGGGATTAGTCCCAGCTGGTGCAGAAGTTGTCTCCTCTGGTGCGATTTGAGGCAGTTCTTTATGTTCAAATTCAGTTGTTCTGCCAGGGAAGCAAACCTCCTCAGCTGAGGCATTGGTGCTTTTTTAGCATAAGACATTTGCTCTAATGTAGGAGTCCTAGGTATATTTTTCATGTGCTTTAAAATGTTCTGAAAAATCTGTATGAGGTTGTGTTTTTTCTTTTCTCTGCTGAATCCAAGAATAATGTTTTCAGTGTTAAAGAGCCAGTGTTTCCATTTTACATTATTCATAATTTTCAGGATGAGTTAGTTCTGTTTCTTTCGCACTGTGAACTTGTTCTCCTGCGTGGAGTTTTTTGCGGGGATGCAGAGTACAAGTACTAGTAACTCTGAAACTGAAAGGCATCTGTGTGTAGATATATATGTACTTACATTAAGATTTTTTTGAGTAACTGAAAATTGCTCCTTACCTATATTTCTTATGTCTTCACATGCATTCAGCTATGTTTTTCTAGACACAAGCTATGTCTTATATTCTGCGTAAAAGAGTATATTAGTTTTTAACATCTGACCTCTTAAAGGTGACATGTTGGTACATGACTGCAGTAATAACCTCTAAGAACTACTGCTTCCTACCTTCCTTGGAAATGCTGGTCAGAGCAGAAGACCTCTTTTTAAGTGTTATTTCTTGTGCTACTCAGAGCTTTCTCCATGCTCCCTTTACCCATCTTCCTTTGTAATGCAAAAAAAAAGAAATTTTCAAAGCTTCATGGAAGCCTAAACTGTTGATTCAAGGAGTTGCTCTCCAGACTGTCTCCTTCACTTTCCACCCATTTTATGGTTCTGCTTTCCTCTTTCTACTTTCCTCCTTTCTTTTCTTCTTTTCTCTTCTTGAGGCTCCCCTCAGCCTTTCATAGCATGTACCTGGGGACTTTTCATCATTTGGTAAGCCAGCTGCCTTCCAGGGGCTTTAACTCCATTTTCAGGGATGTTTTATCCCATTACAATGCATAAGATATTCTGTATCGATCTACAGTAGTAAGATGCAAGTGGAAGACAACTTAGTTAAAAATGAGACTCTTCAGGTTATTCTCATTGCATCATGAAGAAACAAAGCAGCTAAATCTAAAAAGTGTATTTCTTACTGGATTTGAAAATCTCTTTTGGGAAGAGGCTTTTAATGCGAAGACGGTAAAATGTTTCTGAAGGGAAGGACCCCTTTCTTGAAATGCAGATTGGGAATTGCTCGTGAGCCTTACCTGTGTTTTCCCATGTGTTGCGGGCTTTTAAAAGGAATTAAAATTCTGAACGTGCTGGCTTTATACCCTCACCTCCCCATATGTTTGGGGGTTTTTTTGAACATGTTTACCCCATGGAGTTCAGCGACAATATGAGTAATCATACCTATCTTAACAGTTCAACTGCTTTACACCTTGATTATCACTCTTCATGAGAGGCTTGTTTACAAACAGCAAGGAAAACTGGTTCATGCTGTGTCACGTTTTCTTCTTTGCATGCCTATTCATGCAGCGGTCACCAACTGATACAATTCTAGTAATAATACTAACCCACATGTTCAGCTGCTGGTCTGTCACTCCTTTCTCTTCTCAGCTTAGCCACTGCCTGAATTAGTGAAGCATATTTCGATCCCTACGCAGCTCGCTCTGGCTGCAGAGAGTACTGGAACTGAGCAGTAAGGCAGCATTTTCCCAGCAGAGGGAGGTATTGTAAAGCTCAGCCTCAAGCAGGATGCTGCTTGCTGGAGACAAACGTGTGTTTTACAGCTGCATTTTATGCATTCGTTGGGCAGAAGGTCATGGGGTGCAGAGCCCGGGGGAGGCAGCCAAAAGAACTTGATTCGTGTCCAGATCAACAGAAGATTTTTTCCCATGCTCACTCTTATATTTTTATATTGTTACTCTTGAAATAACATCTGCTGAAAGCTGGAGGGTGAGGTGTTGTCTCTATGGCCAGAGCACGGGCAGGGAGGGCTGCCTGTCCTCACCACAGCACCCATTGTTGGCCACCTCGCTAGTCTGCTGCCCCCTCAAATCCCGAAGCGCTTTGTTGGATTGAGTGAGTCCCTACCTGGGTGGGTGTTGAGAGCACCACCATGTAGCTTTTTGCTTTACTTTTTTTATGACAGGGAAATAACAGCTGTAGAAGAGGTTAAAAAAACAGCAACTACTGGCAAATAGCAGCAGTTGCACTTTTTGACTGTGTATGGATGTAAATCCACAGTAGGGCTTTGCAGTGGATAAAGTGCCCCAGCACTTACTGCAGTCCACACATTAAATATGCATACTTCAGGCTTGATTGATTGCTAAGTGGAGCAGGGTAAGAAACATCCGAACAGATGTTGGAGTCCCATTAGACACAAGGAAGGAAGCATGTAATTAGGCAATTATTTAGCTCCTTGAATCAACAGTTTAGGCTCCCATGAAGCTTTGAAATTTTCTTTTCAAGGTTCAAGCGCGTAGATCTGTGGCTTGATTTCTCTCTGCTCATTTCCTTTTATCTTTATCTGCTCCAGCACGGGCCCAAGGCACAGGGCAGGATTCCCTGGCACCCAGAGCCATATGCTATGGACAGCACACCAGGAACAGAGCTGTTTCTTGTGTCAGTGGGAAGGCTCTCCAAGGAAAAGCATGGAAAAGAGAGTAGTTACTATTTTTTATTTACTTTATTTTTAATCTTGACTTTGAAGAGTGTTTTCCTTCCAGACCTTGTGAGAAACAGCTGAAAACCAACACCCTGGACGCATCCCTCCTGGGAGACTCATCCCAGTGATAAGCTGGGTGAGCTATGGGGGATGGAGAAACAATGTGGGTGGAGAAATCTGCACTCCCTTCTGCCCCCACTGCTGCCACCTTTTAACTGTGTGTGCTCTGGAGGCATTTGTATACTCTCATAATGCTCTTCAGATTTATTTTTTTGACCTTTTGTGCTGCCCTGTGAACAGCTTTTCCTATCACTTCGAAAATCTTAGAACTAAATTTAATTGAAATTGGGTGGTGTGTTCAAAGTTAAAAATACAAGGATGTGCCACTGCAGTGGAAAACAAAGATCAGTAACGTTGATAAAGGCTTCCCTGCATGAAATGAGAATGCTGAAACCTTGTCTTTCCTACTTTCTGTAGTTAATGTGCATTCTCTACAAGTAAGAACTCATGAAGTGTTGAATTAGAAGTACTTGGTGTTTTTGGTTTTTGTTTTTATTATTGTTATTCCTAAATCTGCAGCATGGGTTTTTAGCATTGTGAATTATCCTTTTCAGTGAAATATATCCAGTCTTAACTTGTCTTAAATGATTTTAAAATTGCAAAGTTCTGCCGAATACCCACAGCCACCAAAACAGTAGTACTTAGCATTTTAAGCGCCGTTTCTAAACACTTGCAAGTAAAAGCAGTTTCAAAAAGCTTTTCAGGCATGAGATACCAGTGATCTTCAGATGTGACATATGAAGATAAATGCTTTGTAGGAGTTAAGTTAAAACTCGAGCATGACCCTTTTACCACATAATATGGGATGGAGGACTGTTCATTTCTGTTTAGGTTCTGTCTTTTGCTGCTTAGACTTAGGTGAGCATTTCCCTCTAACGAAACTCTGACAGTATGGTGCTTATCAACTGAGCTGTAAGCAGAACTTTTTCTTTGGAGGAAGGAGGAAGGTCGGTTGCATGAGTGAAGAGGAACACGCTGAAAACTGAAGGATGAATCTTCAAAGTACAGAACATAAAAGGAGGCGATGTGTTGCCGGTAATAAGAGGAGTGGTGGTAACTTGGCTGGTCCTCAAAAATTACCCTGGAATGTGAAAGATTCAAGTAGCCCCATCCTATTCAGGAGGAATGTAAGAATGTAATCTCTTAGAACAGAATTATAAACAGAAGATAGAGGCTGGAAGGTTGGAGAAGGAAAGGGGGGCAGTAGGCACTTGCCTGGAGGATTCTTTCTGCAAAGCTGGCTCCAGCTGAGTTGCTTTCAGGAAACCTTTCAGCAAGTTAGTGGACAAAAGGTATTTGCATTCCAACACCTCACTGGAAACCTTCCTTAAAATGCGTGTTTTGGATGGAACTTCACATTTGAGTAACTCTAGACTTGAAGCCTCCTCCCTCATGAGGACTGGTGCAGGATCCCATGGGACAGAAAAGAAGTCCTGCTGGGATTTCTTCCTAATAGATAGCTTGATAGATGTGCTGAAGAAGCCAGTGAAAAATGCATGCTTCAGAGTTAGTTGACAGCCAGCCGTTTTAAAAAACAACCATCTTGCCTTGCTTTAGATTGGGGCGGATTCGATCCCAAGTAGCTCTGTAAAGAGCAATTCTGTTAATTTTTGGTAGGCTCATATCATAATACAAAAGCACGCTGAAAAGAATGTTGTTGCAGTCAATAAAATTTTATGATCAAATTTGTAAGTAATAGTTCAGTTTTATTAGTTTATGAAGAGCTTTTCCATAAAGAAGAATCTACTGCCCTCACATTTTAGATTGTTATTGTCTAAAATTGTTTGGTCAAAGAGGTATCATTGCTACATTGGTACTTAAAGCACAGTGAAACCAGTTGATAATGAGTACAGGTTGCTGTGCCATGGGCGTCTGCCACCTCCATGCTGAGCCTGTCACAGCATTCATGTTGCATTGACTCACTGACTGACTGCGGGGAGTAACTAAGCTCATCCTATTGTGTGCTGAGAAATGATTTGAAGTACTTTGTTTGAATCTGGAATGCAGCATGTTTAGGCAAATATTGCAACCGGCCTCTCTCATTTTCCTGAGGACAGGAGTATGGCTGTGGAGCTCTTGTTGACATTTCAATGTGTGCAGCCTTTGAACATCATATAAATCACTCTGAATCTCTCCAACCATTATCTGTTTGGCATGTTATGTGATTCCACAGTCATTTCTCTTTTTCCATCGTGCGATGTTTTAGATTGTATTTTGATGACACTCTGGGCTGAAGCATGTTCATAATATTATACAAAATTACTGTGCTTGTGCTCTGTCTGGAAATCTTGACAAAACTTTTAACGAGGGACTTACTCATTAGTATATATTTTACACTTCCCTCTGCTACAAGGATTACAGTAGTGCTCTCTTGTATGTATTCCACTACAAAGTAAACACTTCAACAATAATCTTTGAAATTCACACCAAATAGATCATTTCCTTTCCTACACAAAGTGTTAGGTTTCTCTGCTTTTATTAAATGTGAATTCTCTTAAAAAAAAAACACCAACCTTTTGCATCACAGAAGTGAGAACTGTGAATTCAGGGTTTGTTTGTAGCATGAATAAAATCAAAGCAGCGTGAATGTTTTGTCAGTAGTAATGAGGTTTTTTTGAAAGCCGCTTTCCAGTTCAAATGAAGACTTCCATTACTAATTGAGAGGAGACACACAGCTTGCAGATCTCTCCTGGCCACCTTCCTGTCCCACAGGAAACCTTCAGCAGTTTCATTCCTGCTTTGCAAGCGACGCAGGACGCCCCATCACTGCAGAATGCAACAGAAGACTGGGGGTTGTGCTTTGGTAGCTGAGAGCAGAGCGGGAGGGAAAGGTCATTGTCTGACCAGCACGGTGTTACTGTGCTTCCAGAAGAGTATTTCAGAGCTGCTTCCTAAAGTTAGCTTTTTGCAGTTTGCTGGATGAATCTCCATATGAGAGTTCGCTTACATGCTTGAGTAGCTCTGCATTTTTATAGCACTAATAAGTTTCTTCGTGTCTTAAATTACAAGGGGGAAGAGTTCCTAGCTCCGTAGGGCCCCGTGGATTTTCTTTTTTTTCCCCTTTTTTGCTCGGTGCTGGCCGGGCTGTGCCATTGGCACTTCACACACCGGAGCACTCCTGTCACAACACGAGCAAAGCTGCGGGGCACCGGGCAGCCTGTAGCGGCCGTCCCCGAGGTGTGATCGAGCGATAAAGGAAACGTGGTGCCCTGCAGGAGGGTGTGTACCTATGAGGAACAGGAAGCCAGAGGCGGCTGCCTGCCTGCAGAGGTTCACGGCTCCGGCAGCGCAGGTGTGCAGACGCCGAGCCTCTTCTCTCCGGGCGTCTTGGCAAGCAGGCTCATCTGGAGGGGAGGAAGACAACTCAAAGCCAAAACACCCCCCCAACAACAGCACAAAAGCTCTAGATAGAGAACTATGACAGCCCTGCAGCTGAAGGAGCTGTCACAGTCAGGTCTGTACAGGAGGAGACGGGATCGCCCGGATAGCGTGGGGCCGCCTGTGTCGCAGGAGGAGAAGCTGAGGTAAGTGCGGAGCCAGGGGCAGGGCCGGGGCTGCCAGCAGGCACAATGCTGGCACGGCTGCACTGCACGTGTGCAGTCCCAAAGCTCTGGGGAATGTTGCAGGAGGGATATAGGAACCATGCGGGGACCTTGTGGCAGCGTGGCTGCCTTCCATGCATGGGATGGGCCACTGCCAGCTGGTGGTGGCACCTCCAGCTCCCCTTCCCCAGCTGGTGCTTACAAGCCAACAACTTGCCACAACCTTGCAGCTTTGCTGGTTTAGGATTGGTTTTTTTTGCCATCCAAAGCAAGGGGAGCTTGGGTACCCCAGACCGGGGCTGGCAGTACAGGGGAAGGTCAGAGTGCCCCCCCAGCCCATGGAGGTGTTCCTCAGGGATGGGGCTGACGGTTCAGAATGCAGCCGAGCCTCTGGGCCCAGCTGTAGGGAGGGAGGGCCACCAGCAGTTGGTGGCTGGGGCCATCTTCCTGATGCTATGACCTCCTGAGCCTGCGTGCGGTTTTCTAAGAGTCTCTGCTCGGAGCAGAAGGAGAAAGGGGTTGTGCATAACATGAGCAAGCGCAGATACACATGCGAAAGGTAAAAATGCTGAGTTTATTTTTTTCTCAATATGCTTAGCATAAAAGCAATCTGTTTCCACGTCAAGCTCCCCGGAAACGATTGTTTTGTAAATGCTAACAGAAGCATCGGTGGAGAGGAAGCACTTCCTATGCACCAATGCCTTTTCTTTGGTTTTATTTTTAGATTATTTTTCATTGTGGATATTTGTGCATCGCATTGGAGGAGTGTGTAACTTACGTGGGTTTTGTTACTGCACTTTCATTACCCTAGTTAGCAGTTCCAGAAGGACTGGCGTTCAGATTTGGGGGATTTATCCTTTATCCTGATGTGTGTGCTCAGCGTCTGTTTTGAGTATTAATTCTAAATGGATTTCTTAGATGGACTTTTAATAGCATTAATAGTATACTCATGATTATAGAATAATCACGCTTATTAGATAAAGATGAGCACTGACTATATTTTGTTTAGTCTTTTTTTTGTTATGCAACACTACCTGTGAGGAAGAATGTATCTTATTAGGGAAGTGAAAGCTGCTTTTTACAGCTTATATATGAAAATAAGCCATGGTGTTCCTCTTGCTTACAGCAGCCTGCTCTGTGCATGCAAAGGTGGGAGCCGTTTGTGGGCGGGGATGAGTTGCCTGCACCAGTATAAATCTGAGTGGTTTGATCCTTTCCTGAGCCTCTTCCGGTTTAAGACAAGAAATACAAGACAAGGATCGATCTTACAAAATAAAGTGCAAGCAGAGGAAATGGCAAATACGGGCGCTAGTGAATCAGATTGGGGCAGGGTGCTTGCAGAGGATGGGACTCGTGTGCCTGTCGCTATCTTGAGCAGCGGGTGCTTAGGCAAAGTAGACCTTGCTCCCTCCTAACCCATTTTGTTATATTTCAGTCCATGTTGCCAGGTAGCCTTGTTTTATGATTTCTGCTGCATTCTCATTGACAAAAGGCTGTGGTATTGTAACTACAAAATAATGCCATTACAACAGGGCAAGGAGCAATCGGAGTGAAGAGAAAAAGTCCTTTAATTTTCTAATACTGGAAACCTCTGGCTTTTATCATGTACTCCTCCCTCCCCAGTGACACTGAGATGCTTGTCCTTAGCACATGTTTTGGGAGTATCTGGAGTCCACAAGAAAGACAAGAGGTTTCTTTCATGTCTGCTAAATATAGCTTGCCATCCTCCTTGGCTTTGTCATGCCCTCCTGTATTTTCTCTGTGCAGCTCTTTGTTCTGGCTCCTTTGAATATTGTGTGAACATGAATCCAGATGTGCTACATAATATCAGCCCTCAGGAACGGAGTATTGTAAGCTTCTTTCTCAGTTAAACTACTGTATTTTTCTAATCTCGGGCCAAAAAACACTTGACTTGGTCATTTCCTTAGGGTTTCTCATACTTAGGGCATTGTGCTCTTGCTCTGGGCTGCAAAGCAACCTGCTCGATCTCCTGAACATGTACAGTGCTTATGTATATACTACATTTCAAGAAACCTAAGTTTCTTGAAACAGTTTTCTTTACAGCATAAAAATAGTTTCTTGTGTCGACATAACCTTGTGATAGGTTGTGTGCTGTGGGATTCTGAGCTCCGTAACAGGAAGTTGATCCTCAGCTTCTGCAACTGTGTCCATTCGTGTCGCTTCAGCCAAAGGTTTGACCCCATCACTGTCTCTCAGATCTGCTATTTAGTTTATAATGAGTCAGTCTCTAAGCACATTTCCCTCAGCCTTTTTCCAGGAAGGACCATGGCAATATAGCTGGGCTCTTACCATTAAGTTATGTAGTTTACATTAAAAGCTGAAAAATAATTTTTTTACACTTCACAGAGTCTTTTCAACCATGTGCTGAATGTAGGTGCCAGATCATCTTGAGGGGCACTTATGCAGTATTATCTGTCTATAGGGCCTGGGGAGGCTGGGGAGCTCCAGTCAGCCCAGCAGAGGAGAGTGAGGCCATTTCAAGGGAAGCCACTCATAGCCATAAATAGCAAGCTCCCAGCTCAGTGAGGTGGGGTAGGGCGCATCTCTGAGGGATGGAACAGACACAGCACTTACTGAACTGCGTGCAAGCTGGGAAATCAGCTGCTTTTTATTATTATTATTGATACATTTTCAGATTGGAGGCTAAGACTTGTTCTATTCCAGCTATATTGATTTGGTGGATTAAAATAAAAAGTGACATTGCTGATAAATCGTGCCTTGCTCTGTCTTTAGAAATGGTGTTTAAAAAATCACCTAACTGTGCTGAGCTACTCTTTCTTGCTTTTCTCAGTGAACAGGATGCAAAGGAAATTGTAAGCATACATTTATGATTAATCATTAGGAGTCACTTAACAGTAGCAGCATGCTCACTATTTTTGCATGTCCCTCTTCTTTTCTCATGCTCTTTGTAAAATATATAGTGATTCCTCTAAAAAAAATGATACTGTTTTCCAAAGTGAAATTCAAGGCATTGGGAAAAGCAGGAGCAATTCTCTTCTTAATACTTACACTTAAAATGAGTTTGATCAAATTCAAATACAATTAAAAATGTAAATGACTTTTGAAAAGCTTGGTCTCGTGTTTTTACCAAACAGTGAACTTCAGCATTAGCTGCAAATAATCGTTGGCAAGCTTCACTCAGTGACTTAGTTACCCAAGCAGTTCACTGTTCTGTTCTCCTGTGCATAAAGCTCAGTAGGTGTTTTCTACATTAACAGCTTTAAAGTTTCTGCCTCTTTGTGCTGTACTGATGAAGCTGATGGGTACATCTGTGCGAGTAGGTTGCTGTTTCTGAATTGGCAATCCTGACTTCGTGCTGAGACTGTTCAACCCTCTGCCTGCCTGCGCACATTGGCTCCAGGCATGTGGATGTGCCCCAAAATTTCATGCGCAAAGACTCCCTCGCAGATGAAATGAAATACATAATCGCATTCTCACACCCCACTCAGCCTTGGGGGGATAGACTTTGTGCTGTAAAGCTCGTAGGTGAATATAAAAAGAAACACATGAATACCCCCCCTGCTCCCAGACAATGGCAGTGTGGTAGGGCCAAGTGTCTCCCTTGCCTTTTGAGATTCTGGGAGTTGTGCAAGGTCACAGGTCTCCTCAGTCTGCCATCAAGAGCCTACATGTAGTAGACAGCAAATAGGTTCAGGTGTTTAAGCCACATGTCCTGCCCAAAGACCTCCTGTCCCTGAAGTCAGAAAGAACAGATCTGTAACTGGAAGCCTTCTTAAATTTAATCTGCACTGACAGCATTTCTTAACAGCATCACAAATGTTAACATTTACTTAACCTCTTTCTGTAGGTAGATGTAGCTAGGTAAAGAACTGGCTGGAGGGCTGAGTCCAGAGAGTGGTGGTGAATGGAGTTTAATGCAGGTGGTGGTCAGTCACAAGTGATTTTCCCCTGCTGTTGATATTGAGGCTGGTCCAGTTTCCTGTTTTTATTGATGTTCTGGACAAGGAGATTGAGTGCACTTTCAGTGAGTTTGCAGATTACACCAAGTTGGGAGGAAATATTAATCTGCCTGGGGTTAGGAAGGCCCTTCAGAGGGATCTGGACAGATTGGATCTGTGGGCTGAGACCAGTTGGATGAAGTTCAACAGGACCCAGTGCTGGGTCCCAGAGCCGCATGCATTGCTACAGGCTTGGAGCAGAGTGGCTAGAATGCTGTGCGGAGGAGAAGGGTCTGGGGGTGTTAGTTGACAGCCAGCTGAACATGTGCCAGCCGTGTGCCCAGGTGGCCAAGAAGGCCAATGGCAACTTGACTTGTATCAGGAGTAGTGTTGCCAGCAAGAGTAGGGAAGTGATTGTCCTCAACTCTGGTAAGGCCGCACCTCGAGTACTGTGTTCAGTTCTGGGCCCCTCACTACAAGAAAGACACTGAGGCCCTGGAGTGTGTCCAGAGAAGGACTACGAAGCTGTGAGGGGTCTAGAGCACAAGTCTTATGAGGAGCAGCTGAGGGAACTGAGACTGTTTAGTCTGGAGAAGATGAGGCTCAGGGGAGACCTTATCACTCTCTACAGTGACCTGAAAGGAGGTTGTGGCATAGTGGGGGTCAGCCTCTTCTCCCAGGTAACAGTGATAGGATGAGAGGTGATGGGCTTAAGGTGCACCAGGAGAGGTTCAGGTGCATTTCTTCTCAGAAAGAGTGGTGAGACAGTGGCTCAGGCTGCCCAGGAAGGGGGTGGAGTCACCATCCCTGGAGATGCTCAAGAACCATGTGGTTAGTGGGCATGGTGGGGATGGACTGATGATTGGACTAGATGATCTGAGAGGTCTTTTCCAACCGTAATGATTCTATCATTCTGCTTCCTCATAGTGCCAGTATTAGCGAGTAAAACAGTAATAATTCAGTACATTGGTTTAAAAAAAACCAAAACACAAGAGAAACAGACAGAAAAGACCGATTTGTTAAATCAGCAAGAGCTTGAAAATAAATGTTCAGGCACAAAAAAAAATGCAGTTCATCACTGTGGTGGTTAGAAACTCTGCTGCAGTAATACAGTTGGGACTTCCAAATATCAATTTGAATCAGATGCTTTGAAACTCCTGATTAAAAAAAAAAAAACGCTTTGGCTCATCTGTTAGATGCTTTAATTGAAGAGAGTATTTGTCCATGTAAATGTAGCATTGAGTTTTTATTGCTATTAATTATAGTAACTTGCAGCCAGCAAAAATGTGCTTCATGGTTTCATTTTAATACTGCCGTACTTAGAATTTGTGAGATATCCAATTGACTAGAGGCCGTGCTTTTCATTTGTGCCGAACATTTCATTACTTTAGGTAGCTCACACCGAACACAGCCTTTTTTTCTTGCCTTCTCGCACACCCCTTGTCTTTCAGATTGCATAATAACTCCGACGCAGTTTTGCTTGACTTGCTCACCCTGACTGTCACCTCCTGTGACTCCACATGACCGGAGGTAACTGCCTGCGTGACAGAAAACTGAGCCCTTCTACTGCTTCTCTTACGTTTGCCTCATTGTAACAGTCAGCGATTTCCGCGAAGTTGTTGAGCTTCAGTGATTATAGCAATTAGGATCTTCATTGCTCTGAGAGCATTATCTGGGAAAGTACAAACTGCAGATACATTTTTTTTCCTTTTGATTTCATCTGTTTTGATAACATCTTATCAAACGTTACAGAAAATATAATGTGATTGCTCATTATTCCTCATTATAATTTAGTTCTCCTTTGAATGCAGTCTGTCACACCGGACTGGATTTACGCATGGAAATATTCTGCAGAGGAGAGAAGGCTAAATTGTGAAAGCTAATATGTGCAGGCAGTGGGGAGAACGAGCTTGAAAAGGGTGCAGTACTGAGTTCCTTTCCTGTTTTTCTCTTCCTGTGTCTCTCAGCTGTTCCACACACCAGGCTGACGGGTGTCCTCCAGGGACCCATGTGCTGTTCCATGACACTCCCCAGATGCAGGAGCAGCTCTGGCAGTGCCCAAGTGCAGGAGACAGACGAGCGAGCGGGCCTTTTATGGGGCTTCCCTGGGCGGTAGTCCCAGCTTGCAGCCAGCAGTGGCTCCAGGGCTCCCCAGGCACTCCGAGACATTCTCTGGTGCTTTTCCCATCTCCTAGCTCCTCCATTCTCACCTTGCACCCAGGAATCTCAGAGTGCTTCCCAAATGCAAGTGATGCTTTGAATTTTGTTGTGCATTATGCAGTGCCATAGTGCACATCATTCATTTTGTCTTTGCTCGTTTTGTCATAGGAGGTGTAGGCATTGGTCAGTTTTCATCTTTGTATCTGCTATCTTTGTAGAAAGTTCTGGTTTTAGGTAGTTCTTGACAGCGTTTTGAAGTGATGGTTTCACACTTAATGCCCCATGTGCAGTGGTTTTGGATGACACCACTCTGGTGTGCCACAAGATTGTATGTCGTTCTGGTATTCATCCTTATATATGAACAAGATGAAGCATCATAACATCGACAGGAGCTTTTTTTCCCAACAAAAGGGACTTGTTTCATGACTTTTGTGATACTTCCCTGTAGCTTTTCTGCTTTTTCTGTCTGCTCTGGTCATGATAGAGCAAAAAGAAAATTAATTAAAAGATTTTAGCTATTAGCCTCATAAAAATAAAGTAACAAATTTGCAGAAAGCTAATGATACCTGGCAGCATTTCTCAGCTGTGCCTTTTTAAATAAAAGATCTGAGAGATTCAGCTTTTCCAGCAAGGAGTGTATGGATGAAGGTGAAGTGCTCTTCATAGTTCATAAAGTTCTCGATGCCAAGTTCTGTACACCTGTTAAACTCTGCTCCTGTGCAGCTATTAGAAAAATGTTACCCACTTGGAGTAATGACTCAAAACTGCCCTTGCTCGTTCTGTTCTTGTTCCGTATGGAAAGTTTGCATTTCAAGCTTTTTGTCTCACGTGGCATTTGGCTTTTGGTATGTTGTTTTGTACATTCTTCCTTGATAGCTTTGAAGACTGAAGCATATAATATATTTCTAACATCTCTAATAAGCTGTTCCTTATATGTCATCTTTTCAAAAAGTACGTGCCAGCACTGCAGCCCTGGGATAGCTCCAGTAGCGACCTGACTGCAAGTTAGGAATTTTGCCTGAAGTGTACAAGTAGTTGCTTACTTTTAAACAGCATTCCCTTCTCAAGCTAATCCTCACACTATACCCACACCCTTAGTGTCATGTAGCAAAGGGGAAGGAGGTTTGGCAGAGCCCCACTGATTAAAAGCAAAAAGCCCTGCCTGCTATCCCTATTCCCTTTTATTCTGCTGAGCAAATTATCCAGTGAACCCCAGCTCTGCTCCCTCAGATAGTACTGGCAAATGTGAACTTCTGCCATTTTTCCCTCACAAGCTTGTTTCTGGTATCACAAGCATATGTTGGATTCATTCACTCATGCTTCGTCCACTTGGGATCAGTCAACTGTTGGGGTGAAAATTTAATTTAAAAATATCTTGCTATTACCAAAGCCTTTGGATTGGAAAGTGCTTGGCAAGTGTTGCTTTTAAGTAACTGTTACTGGAATTTCTTTGTGCTTACTTGAATTGTCTGCTACCCATACCAAATAGCTGATTGAATACAGGATGAAGACTCTTGCTTTGTGTTATGCAAAACATATGACCATCATAATGGAGTATAAAGGTACTGCTATTTTGGATTAGCTTTATTTCTCAATATATTACTCATGCATGACTCTTAAGAACACAAATTGTTCCTGATTATTCTCTTTCAGCTGTTGAATATTAGTGCCAGTGCTTAATTCTGCTGTAATAGCTGCAGATGGCTTAGCTGCCTTCCCTCCTGCTGGTTTTAGTGCTGGGTGATACTGCAGTGAGCATGTGAAGAAAAAAATGGGAAACCAAACCCCAGAATGACTCACAATTACAATTTAATTTGTGTGTGTTTGAAGAGAATTAGAAGAGGAACAGCTGAAAAGATGTTTCCTTTACCACATGCTGCCTTCTGCCCCAAACAAATTATTTAATTCGGGAAGTGAAAAACTTCATCATCATAAGCCTGAGACTAGAAAAACAGACTTAGGAGAAAAAATTCTGCTGAAGGTACAGATTAGTGGCAGTATTGAAAAGGATCTGGGAGACAAACAAGTGCTGTCCCTCAGCACCTTGGCTGAAGGTCAGCCCTTAGCATGTTGTCTCCAGTGGAGACTTTGCTATAATAAGAGCATCATTTACAGCCAGTAAGTCTGCTGCTGACTGTCATTTCAGCCCTATAAGGAACATCGTGGACATTGTGGAAGTCTTTCCTGGCAGGCTGGGTGTTAACATTTAGTCAAGGAATTAATTATAGCTCTTGGGTGAGCTGTTCAGGTCAGAGGGCTCAGTTTGTAAAAACACTGGTTCCAGCTGGTGCAGGCAGACGGTAAGGGCAGGAGTAAAGGCTGATAGCTGCCTTTACTCGAAGTAGTCAGGGATGTATTTGTAGTGAATTTCAGTAGCGGGTGATGTGAACTGAATATTAGTGCTAGGAAAACGTTATTCTTGAGAGAAGATTCCCTAAGTTTTGAAATGTCAGAAGACAGCTTTTTTCATTTTTATGTATTTGAACTTTAAATTTGTTCCTTAAGCAAGGGATGAGGAGCACACATACATTAGTTGAAATTTGCTTGCAATTGTTGCTTGCAATTGTCTGACTGCACTGAATTCTCCTTCACTTTGCTTTCTACTGTTTTGATTTCTAAAGGTTTAAATGTTGTTCTGATCAAATGCTTTCAAATGTTAGAAGTAAATGAAGTTGGTGTTGTGAAGTTCACAGTATTTACATCCAAATAGAAGTATTCTTTCAAGCTTAGTGGGCCTGATATTGTCTCCTTGTATTTGAAAATTCATTTTAGAGTGGGTCTCTTTGAGAGATTAGATGTGCAGTCCCTAGCATTGAGCAGCTGACCTTTTTTTATTATTCTTTTATAAAGCAAGAGGATATAAATGGTGCTATATGAAATGCACTGGTGTAAACGCATCTTTAAAATTTATTGAGTTGGAAGAGTTTGGGTACAGTACATTTAGCCCAGGCAGGTATATGCATACAGTTAACTACGCAGGGGGCAGATGTTAAGAATAACTGACAGGATGCCATGTCTCTTATAGCACAGATTTTCTAGAGCACCTGTGTGACACTTGGCCTTTTTGTTGTTTTGTTTTTCATCTTTGTATGAGATGCAAAAATAGTAGTGGGGGAAGAAATGGCCCTTTTAAAGAGGATCAAATATCTGAACTCATAAGAAATCATTTTACACCAAGCATGGCTTCATTTGGTAATGTTTGCAATTAGCAGGAAGACAATTCTGTAGGGTTGTTTTTCTAAAATATTTCATACAACAGAAGATTACAACTAAATATTGTTCTCCCTTTCTATGGACCCTGTTAGAGACTGATTTCTCACTGTGCTTGCGTGGCTGATGAAAAGAGCTGTGTGGGAAGGTGCTGCATACCTGATTATTCCAGTCGTGTTCATTTCCTTATGAAGAGATGGAATGTGAACCTTCTCTGCTTGCAGAGACCAAAGCATATTTTGGACATGTTTATACTGGAATATGTTTATATTGAAGTATCTGCAACAGCTAGAGTTGTCTTTTTGTTTGCCCTGCTAAAGCTCCCACCACAGAAGCTTAATCATGCTTTCTGTGGCTAATGCTAAATGATGAAACTTTTAGGAGCGCTCGGAATTCACCTGGTTTTTACTGCAGTGGTTTCAAGGCGATTTTCCATCCTTTTCAACAGAAGCAGAGCAGTGCTGGGCACATGTGAAAATCCTACATATAATGTACATCTTTATTACGGAAAAGATTTACTCCTTATTTCCAGTTGCCTTAGGAGACCAGTTAAATGCAGAAAGTATTTTATTGCTTGTAGAGATGAACAATTGCAGCAAGCAGAACCCAAGAGTGTTTTCGATTTCAGTAAAGAAGACGTAAAAGACCAATTAGCACTTAAAAGATCAGTGCAGAAATCAGCACGTGGCACTCCCAATTCACGCTGATTTTATGGCAAAGCTTCTCTAGCTGTTCTGCATTTGGCATGCTACAGTTAAAGTGTAATCACCCCTACCTCTCTGGGAAGGGGAGGGCTGCGCTCTGATTGCTTAGCCATCCCAATGGGGTACTTGGCTTCCTGAAAGCAGTGGTGATGCAGCAGGTTTGCTCTCAGCCAGCAGCGTTATTTCGGGGCACCGGGCAGACTGCCAAGCGGCAGCTGCCTTTGCCAAGCACCTTGTTTGGAGCAGTGACTGCTGAGCACATCTATTTGGGGAACGGAGCTAGGCGCTCAGCAGGGCTCGCAGCCTCCCAGCCTTCTCTGTAAAAGTCCCTGTCCGCTGGCATCAGTGGGCAGCCAGGAAAGTTCTCCCGAGGAAGCAGTTTCTCCTGGAGGGGGCGGAGAGATAGTTTTCCCTCAGAGACCACAAAGCAGCACGTTTGATTTTACTGCTGTTTTTCACAGCATCGGTGGTATGCTGCCCCTCCTCTTTCTGCCGTTTTCTCTTGTTGCCTCCTCAGCCATCAGCTTTGGCTTCTGCAGAGACCCCCATGTGCCACTCTGTCACCTTCCTCCCTACTTTCCTCCTCCAATTCAACACTGGCCTTCTCCATGCTCTCCCTACCAAGGCAGTTAGGTCTTGATCCACCCCCAGGGAATGCCAGCAGGCCTTCCTGGCCTGGTGACTCCTCACTCTCTGGTCCATGGCACCTCAGGGTTACCCTGAGCTACTGGTGAAGATACAAGGGGTTTTTGTCAGCCTGGTGTAGATCATAGCAGTAAAGTGATGCACAAAAGAAAAAAAAAAAAAAAAGAGAAAGATGGACAGCTACTCTGTGTTTGTGGATTACCAGACCATCTCAGCAGAAACTGTTTTATTTTGGTAGCAGGAAGGCCCTTTTTTAAACTCCTGGCAGGCTTCTTTCTTCCCTCATGGGGAAGGAGTCAGGAGTAACTCCACAGGCAGTAGTGCCAAAGGACTGCAGAACAAGGCTGCTTGTGCCAGCAGGCACCTCGGTGGCCACGGAAGACGTGGGTGCTACAGCAGGAGGAGAAGCCTTTCTCTCCAGCGCTGCTTCCCACAGCAGTGCTCCAGCAAGGTCATCATGGCCTACAGCTATGACCCAAGCACTGCTTCATCTAGAGCTTGCCCCACAGCAGATAAATATAGGGCTTGAGCTCCAGCCTCCTTGGCCTGTTATAACCTGTGGCTCCTGGTGACTCTAAGATGGATAATCAGACCTGCAGGCAGGTAAATACACAGGTCATGCCGCCTTGGCCCCACCTGCCATGATGTCTTGTGTCACACAAGAGCAGCTTGCTTGCGAGCCACCAAGGGGAGTTAAAAGGAAGACACCTGACCAAACCCATTCCTGAAGTGTGGCCTGTTTGCTTTTGCTCTGCAGCAGAAAATCTGTCGCACTGCATTGGCCAGGCCACGGGAAGACAGCGACATGTGAGCCCAGGTTTGTGCTGAGAGCAGCGTGTCCTCTGCTGGGCACTCACTTGGCCACCCCAGCAGTGCTGAGATGTGTGGTCCAGAGTGTGCTCGACCAGTTAATTTTTTGATTTTTTTAAGTGCTGGAGGTGTATGAGCAAGTAGTAACCTTGACTGGGATTTCTGATACGAACTTTGTTATCTTCTATTTCTGAGTTCTCTACTTGTTCCCTCTAACCTTCTTCCCATCCTCTCCACTTTCTCATGTTCCCTCTCACACCAGCAAATTCTCTGGATACCAAGATGCTGTGTGTAACGAGCACAAAATTCATGTGACTTTGCTGCCTGATTGATTGCTAACAAAGTTGTGTCCACTTCATGCAAAAGATAGTTACCCAGGACTGTTTTACAGAAGCCCTTTTTGGCTTTGTTTGACGTTACATGTTCCTGGAAGCTGCCTGTCCCACACCTGTCCCAAGCAAGGTGGAGCTTGTAGGAGGGCAAACCTGTAGCTGGCGATACCTTTCCCAGTAAGCAGTTCGCAACAGGTTTTTGAAGAGATCATAACTATAAAATAATTGCAACAATGGGAGGGCTTTCTGTAGTGAAGGAATGATTAATTTTCACTCTTCCTTCTTTCTTCCTGCTCTTGCTTTCTCGCTTTCCTGATATCCACAGTAAATTACTTCAGCGTTCAAATCTGTGGAGCATCCTTGCATCAGGTAATTCTTCTAAATGCAGCACAGTGCTGAAAATCAAGCTCCATTTCAGCTCCTTCGTATACTGCCTATTATAGCATACTTGGCACTTCAGTTAACAGCTTGTGAGACAAAACAGAAAACAAACTGTCCCTCTGTATCTATGCTTTCTCTGAAATGCTGACAAGAAGGAAGATGCCTATCGATAAATGCAGCACATATGACTTACAAGATATAAGTGGAGCATTAAAGGCCATTTTTACAGTGTAATTAATGTGCTCAAGCATTGAAACAATATTTACCTAATGACAGAAGCCTCCTCTTCATGCTGGTTAACCCATGACAAAGTGTTGTTGGAATCCACCTCCATCCCCTCAAGCAGACAGGAGCTGCGGACAAGTTTGCAAGGGAACATGTTGTCTCACATAGGTTGCTCACAAAACAGCTCTCCAGGCCCGAGAGGATTTCTCCATCAGCAGCCAGCAGCAAAGCCCCTTTCCAGCATCCGGGTGTGCATGACAGCCCAGCGCTGGAATGTGCTCCTCCGCAGCCCAGCTTTTAACTTGAAGCTCTGGCAGGGTGCTGGGTAGCTCTGGCTCAATGACACAGAGCCGTAGAAAGTCACATCGTTTGGGAACAAGGGGAAGCCCAGCACATTGTTCTGCTGCCTTTGCCTCCAGCTCCTTTGCGATATAAGCACAGAATATATATACCTGTGAAAGCAGCTAGAGGAACATGGACTTCCAGCGCAGAGGTTACCCCTATGCAATCCCAGAGGATGAAGAGATCGCTCACAGGGTCGCTCACGATGCCTACAACTCAGCAGGAAACGAAGGCGAGAAACCAGTGTCGAAACTGCAGCGTAGGCACAGTGACATTAAACTCTATAAAGAGTTTTGTGACTTTTACGCAAGATTGTAAGTCCGCGCTGTTCAGCTTTGGGCTGTAACCGCGGTGACATTATTGGCATACCATCTCTGTTTTTTACTGTCTGGGCTCTGTAAGCCATTCTCTAAGGCAGCCTTTACCGCAGTTCTGTGTTTGATATGTTGCCAGTTGTAATCATCAACTAAAATTTGAGCTGGTGCTGTGAACTTAATCAGTAATTGCGTCAGGAATTTTTATCGGGGGTTGAAGCAGGGTTGGCATTTGCCAAGTAGCCTCTGACTTTGGATTGTTAGCTTGTTTTGGGCAAACGTATAGACTGTTTCACTAATGCAGGACTGTTGCATGCATCACTGTTTTTACATACGTGTGTTTCAAGTCAAAGCCAACAAATGCTTTCATATATTGAGGAGGAAAGCTTTATGCTTTTGTTAGCTTTCAGACTGTTTCGTGGTTTTACTTGGATTACATTTTCTCTCTGACAGCACTTAGCATTAAATAACTTTTAAGTTTAACATCCTCAATACTCAGGAACTGTTGAGGTGATGGTGATGTTCATGGTTTATGTTATGATTACTGCTCATTCAGATTAATTGGGAGGATGGGTGAAGTGTCTGGCTTTTTTCCCCTTAAAGAAAACATACGTAATCCATGTAGACCATTGGCTAACTGTATGCTTAACTACACTTTGTACGTATAATCACTGCTGTATTTCAGTATGCTGATCACTTAAGTATGAAATAGACCATTGCTCAGTCTGACCTCCTTTGTGAAATTTGACCACTCGTTGTTTCACTGTGATGACACTGAGTATTTTGATGGCAGAGTTGTCTTCTGCATGGTGCTCCTGAGAGAGAGAAAAAAAAAAGACAGCTAATAATAACTGGTAGGATGTGACCTTGTGTAGGGCTCTTGTATGATACGGTGTAAGAAATAGATGTAGCACATTCCTTTTTGAGCTGTGTGTAGGTGTATGCTTGCTAACGCAAATGTTGTGCAAGGAATGAGTTCAATTCCTATTGAGCCTGGAGGGAGCCAAGAGGTGTTATCCTCTCAGAGGGCAAGTCTTGGCATCTTGTGCAGGACCCGCACAAGTGCTCCGCACTTGCAAATGCAGAAGGAGATTTCTCTGCCATATCCAAATTTGTGCCTATGTGTAAAGTAATGTCTCAACAAGCTGCCAGACAGATGTTTGAGCCAGTGCTTTTGTCAGCTGTGGTCAGATTGTATGAAACTAGACCATTGCCCTGTATTTACTCTCTGCTAACAAGTGATATTAGGGGCAGAGAAATGATCCTGAAAGGCATAGCTTTGAGAACAAAAGTATTAGTAATAAAGCGCTTGCAAAGGGCAAGTAAGTGACCCTCTTTTTTGCTACTAGAGCCTTAATTAAGTGTAAGACAGCTGTACTGGCTGTTGCATATGTGAACACAATCCTAGTGAAGTTGCTAATCCCTGTGATATTTTGCAGCTATCACACTCATTCTGTGGTCACATAACCTTTGAGAAGCAACCAAGATTGCTATTTGAGCTTTTTTTTTTTTGCATCACCAGTTTGTGTTGGCCTATGCCTGGGTCATGGTGGAGCACCCCAGCACCGCAGCCAGAGCATTCCTACCTTCTCTTTGTCCTTGGCCTGGTGCTGGGGTTCTGTGATCTGCTTTTATGGAGATGAACCCTAACAAACTAACCAAAAATCCAATACTTTAAGCTGTTCTTTCTACAAATTTTGCATAGCTTGAAGTGATTTTACAGATTTAATTGTTTACCTGCTGTGGTTTTCAGTAATCTGCCAGAGTAAATATTTTAAACTCTTCCACGTTGTTTGTTTAGAGCTTTTGAATTAATGTTGTTATATGCTCGTATTTTAGAATTATGAATTGTTTTAGAATTACCATTTATGTTTTCCACTGTGAAGTCCTCAATTATTGCTAACATTTGCCCTTATTTTCCCTAATTCTAATGTGTTCCATGACTTTTATATTACTTCTTCGAATTACCTGCCTTTTCTCATCATAAAGAGACAGCAAATGTATCTGTAACAATAATTAATAGTTATTGAAGCACGTTGTGGGGGTTTTGTTTCCAAAGAGTTTGGAGCCAGAGGGAAACAGCAGTTTTATTTCTAAGGAAACACCACAAGTCATTAAGTTCATGGAAGGGCTTTCACTGAGCAGCCCAGCATTAGGCTGATGCCATTGGCTTTAGAAAAAAATAGAGAACCAGAATCAGTTGTGCCGCCTTTGGGGCTCATTTTCTTTCTGTTTCTTGTTTTTATAACAGCAACATGGCAAACGCACTCGCAAATGCCATCTGTGAGCGCTGTAGAGGGGGCTTTGCACCAGCAGAGAAAATCGTCAACAGCAATGGTGAGCTATACCATGAACAGTGCTTCGTGTGTGCCCAGTGCTTCCAGCAGTTTCCTGAAGGGCTCTTCTATGAGGTAAGCTGGGAAAAGTAACTACAGGCTGATTGATAGCCTAGCAAGTGCTGTGGAAGAAATGGGGCTCTGAAAGAGTATGCCTAATAGAGGGGAGAAGGAAGATGAAATGTTTCTGTGCCCATTTGGAGGCTATCAGTGTGTATAACCTTATTTAAGTGTGTAACTTACTGTTATTAGGGTTGACAAAAGAACTACTGGAGATTTCTCTCTCTGTGCAGATTTTTTTCCTTAAAATCTATAAAGACTATGTATTGTATCAGAAATACAGGGAAAGCATTCTTCTTAGAAGAGAGTTGTCAAAGGGAAATCCCAGCATCCTGCAGTCTTTAGGAGGTTTAATGCTGAGTGAGTGAGTAAGGCCCACACAGCTTCTGAAATGTTGCTTGTAGAAATTCCCTGTAAGCCAGCATGCTGAGGTCAAGGTGTGTGACAGCTAAAATCAGATGAGGCCTGAGTCAGGTAAACCCAGAGTTTAATGTACTTTCAAGGTACTTTCAAAACCCCACTCACCTTTCTTTAACCCTAGGTGTAAGGAAAAGTAGATCATGGGAGAGAGGGAATTATTATCTGGAGTTTGTGGATGGCTAGCAGAGGCTCGAACAGATTAAAGGTAGAGTTCTCAAAATTATCAAATGTTTAGTTGCTTCTGAAAATCCTGTTCTAATCCAGTTTCACATACAGTGCCATCATTGTGTCAAGAGCACAGCATTTCATCTTCCACAGTGATATTTTTAATTATACAGAGTCATGCTATATGGTAAGGAGAAAGAGACTAGGCAAGGAGTGTTGATTGGAAAAAGAGGCTGGCAAAGAGGATTCCTGGGTTTGTGTTCTCTCACCTTGCTTGAGGATCAAAAGATTTTTCAGTGCTATAGAGATAGTGTTGCACAATTTGTGGCAAATGAGCCAGCAGTGGTTCATGAAATGGTGAGCTGCAAAACAGTAGCAATTAAGGAAAGACAAAACAAAACAGCCCTTAGATACTTACACCTTGCATTATTATTGTTAATATTATATGAGTTGCTCCCTGCTTGCAGGCATGGTAAAGAGTCTGCCCTGACATGTTAAGACCTGAGTCAAATGTGAAGTGATACATAAAAGTAAAACATTTGTTAATAAAATTGTCTTAAAACAATAAAATGTATTTTCTCTAAATAATGAGCACTTTATTCATCACTTTTCTGATTCTCAAATAACAGTGGGACAATCCATGGACTTCTTTCAGAAAGTGGAATGGTCTTTTGAGATAAACTGCTCCAGGCAGCTTGTATCTCCTAGAGGACAGAGGAGGGCTACAATGGAAAGAAAGTCTTATGTTTGCATCTAGACTAGGAATATTGCAACCTCTCTGTTGCGCATCTGTGGCCATAGCTGAACCTATTTGGCAGGGGCAAGCAATCTGACGGTATTTAGTTACACTGTTAACATTCATATTCATTAAGTCAGAAGTGAATGTTCATATATTGTTTTGGGAATAAAAGAAGGCCTGTGTACTTATTAGATATGTTTTTGTTTAAGGTTTCTAATTATTTTTTTTCAGGCTAGGTAGAGGCTTGCAGTGACTTTGTTCTTGAGAAATGTTACACAGAAAGTGGAAAGTTTAACTTAAAAAAAAATGATTATCAAGATTAAGAGAATATCCAAAGACTTGTGAGTGGCTTGAACTTCAGGTCATCCTTCTGCCTGAAGTCCTTCTAGAGTCTACCACAAGATCTTGCAGTTTCTGTCTACACCAGCAAGTCTCTCTGCTGCTGTTGAAGAGAGGTACTTTCCAGTCTGTGTAAGTTCTCTGACAGCCATCAGAAGATGGTTCATAAATCTCACCCAGCCTTCCTCCCACATTTATATTGGCTTGTGCTTGACATCTTCTACAGAGTGAATGTCCATACTGTGCTAGACCTTGTGCCTTTTGGGCAGATTGGAAATGTTTGACAGGGTCCTCCGCATCCTTCAGATATCCCATGCTGCCAACATAGCTTTCAGTTAGCACTGAAGTGGTCGCTGAGATTGCAATGGAAACCCTGGCACAGTTTCTGGTAGTGTTGTTCATGGAGAAGTGGAGGCAAGCTTGCTCTTCTTTCCTGCAGTGTGGTTTAGCACCTCAGCATGTGAGCTGGGAATGTACCGGATGAGAACATTTAGGGGAGAGAGAGGAACAGGAACAGCCCTAAGCAGATAGAGGGTAAGCTTAGGTTGGCCAATGCTCAGGAGATGGCTGACAATGAGTAATTGAGGTGATCTGTTATCTCTGTGAGGAAATAGTGACTGCAGAAGACAGTCTCTCACTCTACTCTGTGCTAGTGTGGTCCCACCTTGATTACTGTGTGCAGTTTTGGGTACGCAACATAAGATGGACATAAAACTATTAGCATCCAAAGAAGGGCTACAAAGATGGGGAAGGGTCTGCAGGGCAAGATGTGTGAGGAGCGTCGGAGGCCCCTTGGTTTGTTAAGCCCAGAGGAGAGGAGGCTGAGGGGAGGTGGGCATGGAACAGGCTCCCCAGGGCAGTGATGATGGTCCCAAGCTTCCAGAGTTCAAGGAGCATTTGGACAGTGCTATCAAACACAGGGTCAGATTTTTGGGTGGTCCTGTGTGGAGCCAGTGATCCTTGTGGGTCCCTCCCAATTCAGGATATTCTCTGGTTCTAAGGCAGAAAGGATATCTTCCTTGGATTGGCTTGATGAACCCAGTAAAAAGATACCTGTGGAGTTGTGGACAGGTAATGTGTTTTTCTGAGCAGGTTCCCCATGGGTAAACATATACATTGTTGTTAGCCCTGCATTAGATGATGTTTATTCTGTGCCCAGTTCAGCTAAGCTAGTGTTTCTTGGAAATGACCTGGGGAATCAAATATTCTTCCCATGCTTATCGCAAGCGTTGCAGAGTTTCCCCAGTTAGTCATTAAGCCGCTTATCACATCTGTACTCAAGTGCTGCTGTAAGTTTTCATGCTCTGCTCCACCATGGTGTGGTGGAACCGGTCAGGCTACTCAGGAAGAAAAGCTGGTGTCACTGCAGAATGTGACAGAAGGCTGTTTTCCCTGTAGTTGCCATCAGAGAGTTTTCTAACACACAACAGTGCACAGTCCTGTACTGACAGTGGAATAACAGCCCATTTGCATGGGCAGCTTTGGTGACACCGTGCCCAGAGGGACTGGTTTGCCCCATTGCAATTACTCAGTGGGCTTTTTCTCAAGACCTTGCTACTCTGAACTTCAGGAATGGTGCCTCCTTAGAGGTCCCTCCCACTGGGAACTAGGCACCTCACCTTCAGACAACGGAGGTTAGAAGAGGTGAATACTACCTGCAGCACAGCCATTTAGGACCCTTATGAGCCTCCTAGGAGCCCTTGGGTGTCTCTCTGCACCCTTTCAGAAAAAGGCCAGCCTCCTCTGTGCTGTGCTGGGGGGGGGAAGATGGAAGGGTTTAGAGAGGTGCATCCCACAGTAGAAGAAATGCAGCAAAATCCTTATGAAGCAATCCTTTTTTTTTAAAAAAAAAGTTTCTGATAACCTATAGCAAAATAAAAGGAAAGTGCAGTGAGCTTCTCAAATTTATTTCTATTCTATTTCAACCTGGAGTGTTTTCTTTAATTGAGCTTTACCAGAAACTACCCTAGAGGACATATCTTTAAATAATAAGGTTTTGTGCATGTCTTTCTGTGTCGTAAGTTAGTAAAGATGTGGAGATCAGCTGGAGGTAATGTTGTGGTGAAATGTCCTATGCAGAACCATAGAATTAATGGGCCTCCACCATATAATAGTCCAATGACCTTGCTTTTAACATATATGCTGTGGGATTTGTCACAAAAGCTTAAGACTTTCTCTAATGGAAGAACTGCTAGATCATCTGCAAGTGTTGCACAAACAAGCCAAGAATGTTGAAAATATAAACAAAACCAAATAGTAACCAACTTGCCTGACAGAAACCTGTTTGGTCTGTCCAGATCAATTTGTGGCTCTGAAATTCAAGCAAACATATGCATCTTCCAGTGTACCAACTGTTTACACAAAGCTGAAAGCTTTCTGGTGTTGATTTTGGTGTTTTTTTTGTTGTTTTTTTTTTTTCAGTTTAGAAAGAATTCCATTTGGCAGGAAGCAAGCGCAGTTCTCGGTGAACTAATAGTTTCCATTACTCTTTGGGACAGTAATAGTCCTCTGTCTGTTAATTAAAAAAAAAAGAAAAAGACACAAACACTACTTCCAATTAAAAGGTCATCTGTTTTAGAGTATTACAGTGGAAGAGCCCCTGATGAATTACTAGAGTAGGCTTCTGGAAAGAGACCGTGGAGCACACATCGTTCAGATCCTTGTGTAGGTGAGATTCAGGCTGGGCACAGGAATTAAGTTTCTGATCTCATGTTTGCAGTGACTTCGCAGTAGTTTCATTAAATCCTGCCAATGGTTCTGTATATTGCACTGTACTACTGTACTTACGTTTTATTTGATCCTTGAAATTTCAGAGTATAAAAGGATATAGCTGTATTTTATATCCATGGATCACAACTTAATTTGTGGGTAATATGTTACGTTATTTGCTTTGTTTTGTGTTAGATTCAGTACAAAGAAAGAAATGGGGTTTTCCTGCTATCCTTCTTTCCAGTTTTTTAAACTTCAGACATTCAAATCCAAACATACCTAATATTATCTGTCTGGTTTTAACATGCTAGTTGGCATTTGTGTCTACTAATTATGTGCCTGAAGGTATCTAAACATTTCCCATTGCTTTAGGACATACTTGTCTACATGTTCTTACGTATTCTTCAGTTAGACTGCCAATGCAGTGCCATACAACTTTTTTTTTCCAGATGTTTTTTTCTGTATGAGCTTGAACTACAAGTGAACTTCTCTAAGCTTTGAGAAAATTCAGCTCCAAATCCCTTCACATCAGCTCCTTATTTCATCCAGTCGGTTTAGGGAATTTTGTTCTTTAAAATTTCCTCAAACATGTACTGCGAAGGAAAAGCATGATGTCTTTATATGTTTTGCCCACACTGCTCCATGAATTGCAAAGATTTCTGTCCCTGGGTGTTCTTCCTTCTCCCAGACTTACTTCCCCTAGTGTGCTGGTCTATTCTTACAGGAAACACAGAGTGAGGAAGGGATCAAATGGGTTCAGGGAAAATGCTTCCCCCCAGGAAAGGTTTTCAAAAGCTAATTTCCTGCCTAGAATTCTGTCTGCATCAGATTTTTGTTAGTCTGTCAAAATTCAGGCATCTGTTATGATGTAAAAAGGTGACGGAAGATGTGTTGTGCTCTCTGCAATATTAAAGGAATAGTGTTGTATTAACAATACAAACTATCTAGTATCTGAATTAAGGTGGGTGAATTTAATGCCTGTTTTTCTAGCACATGGTCTGGTTTGTTTATTATGCAGCTTCTCATCCTCTACTACTCAGTTGCTTGTGGAAACAACATGCTATGTTACAGTATTTATGTCAAGGGCATGCTCCTAACCTCTCTAACTCTTGCCTTGTTTTCCATTTGCAGTTTGAAGGGAGGAAGTACTGCGAACATGATTTTCAAATGCTTTTTGCCCCTTGCTGCCATCAGTGTGGTAAGTTTTACATTCAGGTGAAATATTTCACACTGATCACAAATGGGAAGTCAGCATATGTTGCTGGGGGAAGATGTGCAACCCTGTTGTATCTCCTCTGGGAGGTGGCCCCACACAGCTGAACTTCCAGAATGAACTTCAGTGAACTTGGGGAGCTTCTTTTCCTAAAGGTCATCAAACAGTAGGGTTTTTTTGTTTTTTTTAAAAAAAAAAAAAAGGTTGCATTATTTGCTTGAGTAGTTTAACTGTTTGTCCAGTGACTCAATGAGCAGCCCATTCGTGAGCTCCTGATTTTCTGCGTCCATATGCGTGGACTCACGTTCATTCCTCTTCGTGCATTTAAACCCTCTCACAAGTCTTAATCTGTTTTGATAATTGTAACTTACCTGTGTTGTCCTCCTCTACAGAAGCAGGGGCAGTCTTTATCATCTAGTGTTATCACCAGCTGATAAATCACCTGGTTCCATTTTTGTAATAAATTTCTTCAAGACTTCAGCATCTGTTGTCTAACCTATGTAACACTGAGGACTGCATTTTATTTGCTGCTATTGATATAAATGCTTGCATGTCTGTTACGCTGTAATCAACTGCAAGTTATTTCTTTTCCACCATGTTTTCTGTATTTGACACACTTTGCTTGGTCAGGATTGAGAATTCATTGCTATACCCTTGCTTGATCAGGCCTGGAAGCTCCTATTTTTCTGAGGCACTTTGGCAAGCTGCTGCAACTTTCGCTTATCTTAGTAAGGCCTTTCCCTTGTGCAGAGGGAGTGGTTGGATGCTGGGAAGGAGGGGAAGCAGATGTTCTGGGCCTTTGGATTTACAGCTGCAGATTTGAACAAGCAGGGGAAGAGGAAGAAAGAGCTCAGTGGTGATATCTGAGTGAACCTGAAGTGTGCGACAAACCAGAAGGAACTGCTTTGTTCCTTCCACAGTCCAGTCACTTCCCAAATGTGAGGGACCCTTGTATTCCTCCAGCCACTCTGCAGTCCCCCTCCTTTGTTCTCTTCCTGCTCTTGTGTGCCACAGCTTCCCCTTCTCCTTTCCTGCTCCTGACCTGGAAAGGACTTTTGTGAATCCTCCTGTCTAATGCCTTAAAACACAAAGCACTGCTTTTCCTGCACACCATCATTGTCCATACATGGCAGAGCTCTGTTCCTCTCCTGTCCCTGATCTGCTCCTAGCTTCCCTTTGGTGAGTTTGGCAGAGGGGACTTCACCCAGAGAGACCAGAAACTGTTCTGGCCCTGTGGCAGGTTTATGGAGGAGCTACACCATGTATCTCCAGGACTCTTCCCACCCAGCTGCCACAGCTCATCAGTTTCTGCTGCTTCTACTCTGGCTCCTCATAGCACCAGCTCTATTAAAACCTCATCAGTTTTATGTACTGACTTGTTCCAACAGATGAATTAAAAGAAAGTGAATTTGCGGGAGGGTGTGACTGGCTGGCTGGACAGCCTCCCAGGTCACTGCTCACTTACCTGCAGCACTCTATGGATCCTGCCTGGAACTTTTCCTGTTTTTGAATTTAGTGAGAGTGGCCAAAATCAACAGGGCTGTTGTCATGCCTCAAGCTTTCCTGACACTTTTAGAGACCATCAGATTTTATTCTTGAAAAGCTATGACTTCATGGGAATTCCACAGACTAGCTTGCTAGACTTCATTTCATTCATATCTGTTATCTGCCTGATCGCTTCTCTTTGACAGCTGTTTGATTTGTAGGCTCTTTAGAGCCAGGATTCAGCCTTTCTCAGCATCAGGAAGCTGAGCTCCTGATATATTTTAGGCAGTGTTTGCACTGCTCAGGGGCCTTGGCTACAGTATCTATGCAAAGAACAACGTGCATGTTTGGCATGGCTGTACAGTAGAGAATATTAAATGGTAGTTTTCACACTTTTTCAGAGCCTCACAGGACAGGTCTCTGTGGTAGATCAGAAATTGGTGTGTGTGTTGGATTTGCTATTTAGTAAGTGCATTCTCCTACTGCATCCTTGCAGAAACTCCAGAGGTTTTCTTGCAGTAGGGCCAAGGCCACCCAAGCTCAGTTCTGTTGTGCTTTGAGTATGGAGCCCTGTCAAGGCTTGGTTATAGACCTAGTGGAGTAGAAGCCAACACTGTGTAAATGACAATTCAGGAATGTCCTTTTCTGGAAGAAGAGAAAAGAAAAAATGATGATGTAATTTGAGTGATTCAGTTGCGGGCTTCTTTTAACATCGTGTATAATGGTATTTTACATCCTGTTACTGTGTTTCTTACAGGTGAGTTCATTATTGGTCGTGTTATTAAAGCTATGAACAACAGTTGGCATCCAGAATGCTTCTGCTGTGATATCTGCCAACAAGTATTGGCAGATATTGGATTCGTCAAGAATGCTGGCAGGTGGGTCTTCACCCTTCCTTCTATTACTGATCATGATGAAAATGAAATGAAAGTTGGGAGGGATTTAGAGGTTATGGTTCCTAAAGCTTTCCTGCTGAGATGGAGTAACTGAAGTGTCTTTTATGAGAAAAAGGTCTAAGAATGCATCACAAAACTAAGAATGCATATCTTAAAGTACGCACACAAAATACTAACCATTTATCTACTTCGGCACCAGATTTCTTGTCAAGTGTGTGTTTTGTACCAGGTGTTGTGTCAGGATCAGTAGGATACACTGTGATAGATACTTTAAAAAAAATCAGATGCAGAAATATTGTCATTTATAAATAGATTTTTATTTTTCCAGCATGGGTTCCCAATTTGAGTCCAGTTTATCACCCTATTCATTAATAAATGCTCTCGTTTCAGTAGGATCCTTCACAGAATTTTTTAAGTAGACTATATGGCCGTTGATTTCATATATTTAATATGATACACATAGTTCTTTACAGAATTAGGATCTGTTTTGTTATCTAGCTTCCAATCTAAATTTTTAAGAGTTTGAGGGTAAAACATGAAATTCAAAGGACTTGAACAAACGATACTTCTGCGGTGACAGAAAATAAAATAATATACCTTCTTCTGAACTTGGTTTACCTACCAAAGAAATTGTTTTAAAGACCTTATTCTCCTCCAAAAAAGAGCTGATAGAAATGAGTTTCTGTTAGATGCTTGATTTATACCTTTTACTGTAGTAACAGGTGCCGGTACTTACCTGCCTTTTTTCTGTTGTTTCAGACATCTCTGCCGACCTTGCCATAACAGGGAAAAGGCCAGAGGCCTGGGAAAGTACATTTGCCAGAAGTGTCATGCCATTATTGATGAACAACCTCTCATTTTCAAAAATGATCCTTATCACCCTGATCATTTCAACTGTGCAAACTGCGGGTAACTTGAGTTCCACAAAAGAAAACAGGGAAATGCTGGTTTTATTTGATTCATCCATTTACATTTTAAAGTGAAAACCAGTACTATACAACAAGCAAGAGGGATGAGTTCTGGGTGCCTTGCTACTAGATATGTGTCTGGTTACTTCTTTTGGGGAGGTAGAGTTGGTCCTTCCATTCAAACAACAGATGATCTGTTGGGGAGTAATGAAAGACTGTAATTTGCAGCACAAGGTGGTATTTTAGGAAATACGAAATCTGGGCACAAACTTGTTGTAGCAGCAAAATGATTGACCTTATTTTTCTGCTGCAAAGGGTAGAGAGTCTGCTTCAGTCATGATATTGCCTATGTTCTTTCTTTTTAGTTGAGTTGCACAAAGTATGTTTTTCTTTCAAGCTTTCCCTCACCTCGTTTAATCAGCTTCTGCAGCTGCAGAATACATAGCTGCATGTTTCTACATCCTGTCTGATGCATGGCTCAGGGGGCGTTGTAGGATATAGCACACATGATTAGTTGTTTATTTTTTGGTACAAAGGAAGCTATCATTTCAGTATCACAGCAAAGGCTGATTTGAAAAACAACCTGTAGTATTGTGTCAGTGCTAGTGTCAGCTTATATTTTTCTTTCTCTGATGTTTGAAATCATGGGGAGGATGCAGAGGACTGCATTTTCCTTTCAGTTACATTTATGTAAATCTAAAATAAACTGGTGCTAAGAGGGCTGGAATATAAGCCAAGCATGACTACAGCTTTCAAACATGTTTGAAAAAATTTCAGTAGCTAGTTTCAGAGAGATTTGATGCATCCTACTTAGCAGGCTTTACTCAGTTTACTGTGGAATCAATCAACCTCATTTAAAAAATACTACTATTGAATTGTCATATTTGATGCTGCTAAATACATTATTGTAGTATAAATACAATTACTAAAACAAGTGCTAAAAAGTAAATTATCTCTACAGAAACTCTCAAGAGTTGAAATTATTCAGTACCTTTATTCATGCTCTCAATTAATTGATTTTTGAACAGGAAGGAACTTACTGCTGATGCTCGTGAGCTGAAGGGAGAATTATATTGTTTACCCTGCCATGACAAAATGGGTGTCCCCATCTGTGGAGCATGTAGAAGACCAATTGAAGGACGCGTGGTGAATGCTATGGGCAAACAGTGGCATGTGGAGGTAAACATCAGCTGACACATTGTGTTTCACAAATGTAAACATTAACATACTTAACTGGAATACTGCTGATCAATTTCCATGAAAGGATTAGAAAAGTATGCAGCAGTGATTAGCAAATGCATCTCCTACCCTTTTAAACCTTCATGTGTTTGATCTTCCACTGAGAAAGGACCTCTGCCTGCGAAGCTAAAATCAGTAGTCAAAGGAAGCATTGCAAGGGCCTTGTAGAAGAAAA
Organism: Aquila spilogaster; assembly: GCA_024606505.1. Taxonomy (NCBI): domain Eukaryota; kingdom Metazoa; phylum Chordata; class Aves; order Accipitriformes; family Accipitridae; genus Aquila; species Aquila spilogaster. The sequence continues at coordinate 42,114 of JANHGO010008175.1, forward strand.
TTTCACGAAGTGAGAAGCAGGATACGTGAAAAGGCAGTAAAGTTCTGTGACAAACATAATACTAGTGGGCATTGTAATATTCCTATGTCTTCCACAGTTACTTGCTATGTAAATATCTCTAAAGCAGTTTAGGTGACAGTTCATATGCAAGATTTAGTTCTTCCATTTAAGTTATGAAGATAACCAGTCTAGTCCTTTTGTTTTGAAGTTCTTCTCCATCAAGTGTTTTCTTCACAAGATGTAATGGTAGTGAAAATTATTTTATCTCACTTCATTCTGTCATTAATAACATCAGAATCACTTCAGTGGATTTTTTTTTTCTTTTTTGTAACTTTTGGGTTGCAATGTTAAAGATAGTAAAAGGAACATTATTTTAGTGATCTAAAAGTACAAAAAATAGTTTTAATTCTTATTTTCAAGATGGCACAGCTAGCTCAGTAGACTTTGGTCATGTTCAGTATAGGGATTGTTTGGTTTGCTTTCTGGAAAAAATACCATTATTTATAAGTAATCAAAAAAAATTACATAATTCTCTTCATAGCATTTTGTTTGTGCAAAATGTGAGAAGCCATTCCTGGGTCATCGTCATTACGAGAGAAAAGGCTTGGCATATTGTGAAACCCACTACAATCAGGTAAGGTTGCATGTTTTTAGAAATTGTAATTTTTAAACTCACAAATAGATGTTTTTAACAGGAGATGGAAAATTACGGAGATTCTGTTTTCTTATGAACATCTGTGAGTATACAGCTAATTGGTAGGTGTTCCACTGCAATGGGTTTCTCTATAGGTAAGTCTTGCATTGAAAAACGAAAACTGCAGAGATTTCACAAAGGATAGCTGGGCTAATCAGAATCTAGTTGTTCTTCAAGCTTAGTGTTCCTTATGTTAAGCTGTTTCAAGCTTTTACACATCTGTAAGATCAGAGTAGCTGATGACACCCAATTTTCCCCAAGGAGCTGTGGTTTAACACAAAGCCTTTGAGTAGTGTGGTCTTTCTCAAAGCTGCTGTTCTAAGATGACCATGTGTTAAGATACACTGCATCAACCAGCTCTTTCATTTAGTTACTGAAGACTACAAAGACTAAATTTGTCAGAGGACACCACCTAGTGACCACTTTCATTTAAATAAGAGGTATATATAGTTGTACCATTTCCCTCCAGACGCCCTGGTCCAGCGCCATAATGGATAGACCTTTCTTATTTCGAAGCCAAATGCAAGGTGTCATGTACGCATCTTTGCTTGGATAAATAAAGGAGTAGGGATTACACTGGGAGTTGTAATGCATCTGCTAATTACAGATGGATCCTAAATTTGTCAGTGATGAAGGGCAGATGATTGAAATATTGCTGGTATCCTTGCAGACAACAAATGCCCTGACATTATTAGCAATAGTATTGCAGTCATGATAGAGCAAGAACATATACTAGGCAAGAGCTGAATGTTGAATGGATGTACAGATGTTCAGCTGGATGATTACTAAAAATGTGTATGTGACTCTTCACTGCTGAATTTCAAATGTTCAAATGTTCAGAATTAGGGAAACAGCAAAACAAAACCATATTTGTAGAGGGTCAAGCAGATGTAAACAAATGTTTTTAACATTATAAAGACTTTCTGTGATGATGCAAAATTGAACTGGAAACCTAAATCAGACTTGTGATCATTCTCCTTTATTTAAACTGAAATTAACAAGAAAGCTACTGAAATACAGTTGAGAAATTACTGTCAATAAAATCATTACATTAAAAATTGCTTCCCCTTCCTCTTCAGCTGTTCGGTGATGTATGTTTCCATTGCAATCGTGTGATTGAAGGAGATGGTAAGCAGTTCTTCAGTTGTCTTCTTAATGCTACATTCTGTTGAAAGTTCTCTCTAAAAGTGGAAGGAAGGCCCTTTGTTGAATCCCTGACTGCTCCCATTAAACCAAAAGCAGGCATTCTCTCTATCAGAAATTAGGACAGATGTGGTTAGTCAGAGGCCAAATGGGAAGAAGACCTTATAGCAAATGTTTCACAATGATGGGAGATCAAATAGCAACTAAAGAGAACTGTAGTCAGCTGGAAACCTTTTAGTAATAACCAAAGGCCAGGGATGCTGGGAGATGCAGAGGTGGCTTCCTGCCCCCACCAGCTTTAAGAAGGGACATGTACAACTGTGAGAATGACCACATAGGCATCTCCTCAAATGAATTTAGGGACTGTGACCCAGATTTGGAAAAATATTTAGATACTGAACAATTTAGATGGGCTTTCTAAGAGATTTTGTTTTAAGTGCCTAGTTTCCATTGTTTCAGTTTGGTTCCTGGAGATATTTACCTATCTGTCACAGGCACCTGTCTTTTGAAAATTGAGGCTGATGATAAATTCACAAAACCAGGAAAGAACTGTACTTGGAAGGATCTGTCCTGTGAAGGCATAACTGGAAGCAAGTGTTTTTTAATTTTGAGGAGAGATTGTTTTGTAGGCTTTTTGGACTATCATCTACGAGAAAATGCCATAAGGCAAATCATTCCACGTGCAGTCATGTCACATTATTTTGTTCCTAGCTGCACCTGCCTGAAGTAAACACTGTAATACACATATTAGCCTCACCTAAGCCAAAGCCATTATCAAAGTGGGAGGAAGCCTTTAGTATATAAAAGGAGCTGTAAAGTCAGTCATGTAAATATAGGGTGAGACCTACATTCCAGAAATGTGCTTTCCCCACACTTTGGGACTGGACTGTACCTGCAGAACAACAATCCAGAAGCGGTGTCCTCTTCACTGAGATCCTGAATGAAGAGAACTGGGGCTTGGAGTGAATGAGTAAATGCTGCCTTGTCTGATGACCACATCTCTGAATGTTGTGAATGTCATGCATATAATCTGACTCTCATTTTGTACATTTCAGTCACTGAGCTGAACAGATTATAAAGTAATTATTTTCATTGTACATCTTCAGTTATTCTACATTTCTTCTTTAATTTCTGCACACAAATTTGACACTGCTATCACAAACTATGAGTAGGTATTGTTTTTCCTCTCTCTATCTGGTGAAACAAACACTTGTGGCAGCAGTTTTCTAAGAGACTTTCCTTTGACTAGTATTATTTTGGCAAGCAGTGGAATAAATGTATGCATATGTGGATGTGCTTGTCCCATAGTGTGGGAAAAAAAGTTTTGCATTACAAAGTTCTGGTTCTGTTTGCTGCTGACAAAATGTAGAAGAACGTTGTCCTGCATCCTCTAACTTAGGTTAAAAAGAGAAGCAACTTCTGGCAGGGAAATGTGCGAAGATATACTGAAAGAGAGGAGTAACAGAAAATTGAGATACAGAACAAAGAGAAAGCACTTTTTCTCCAAAACAAAGAATAAAAATACCCATGTTTGTCATGATCAAATAATTATCCCACAAGCCCATAACTTTCTTCGCATTGCTGATGCTGATTGCTGGCGTCATATTACTTTCTTCAGCCAGATAAGTGCTACAATTGATGGCACTGCAGTCCAAGCAGGATCTGGGAAATGAAACAATGAAAACATAAATACCATTTTGCTGGATCGCTTTTCAGCTGGAAAGGTCTCCTGGTCATATACGAAATACATCCTCATGAAACAGTTGCCTTAGGTCAGCATGCTATGAACTGAGAAGGAAGGTGTAAATCTATCATTTATTTTATTTGCAAACTGAGGGGCATAAGTAGAAATGTGTTTAAATTTCCATCCAATGTGCC
>JANHGO010008176.1:0-45814 GCA_024606505.1 Aquila spilogaster
ACTGAACTCAAAACATAGCACCGTACCAGCTACTAGGAAGACAGTTAACTCTATCCCAGCTGAAACTAGGACACTGAATCCTCTTCGGCATCTGTTCTCCTCTGTTCCTTCTCATGCTTGGTTTTATATCATTTCATTGCCAGCCTTGCAGTTGGAACAACTACATTTTTCCTGTCAGCAAAACAGTCTTCTCTCTCTCAAGTCTCTCTGTAATCACTTCTGCATCAGTCTCCATGCCAGTTGTATTCCCTTACAATCTATAAACTGTTATCTCCCAATATATCAAAATATTTGTCTGATTTAAGCTCATCAGGACAGAGACTATGGGCCATATTTAACCCTTGGAAAATTCAACTAAGTTGATGAAATAATTATACCAGGTATGAATCTGGCCTCATATTTTCAGCATTTGTAAATCTCCACATACATCTGTGAGTCAAACCAGTCCTTTGGCAACTTTCCATTATCTCATTTCATTTGCCTGTCATATAGGGATATAAAACACTCATCTGAATGATGTGGCCGTTGTTATCCAGGGCTTTATTCTGATTCCCATGGCTTAGAATTGAAATATGCTTTTGATAGGATTCCCACTGGAGTGGTAAGGGTGTTAATCAATACTGGCAGCAATTCAGACCTCAGTGGACTTACCACATTTATCCTATCTTCCCATCAAATTTTAATCAGGCTTTAATGGCTTTGCTAAATAAACTTTTCTCAACAGCCGAGTATAGATGCAATATCTGAGTAGCTGCCATTGCATTTATGCAGCCCTGCAAATGCCCTGAAAAAATGTTTTTTTCATCAGCTACAGTTTGCTTTTGAAAACCTTATGTACACGAAATATTCTCCTGTTACAGACCTTTCAATAGCACTGATATATAATGGGCTGGTGAAGAGGGTCAGTTACTGCAAGGGAGGAAGGGTGGTATCCTAAGTTTCTCTCATTGCTTTCCACCCTCTAGTTCCCAGCTCCAGCGTGCACTAGTTCAGTGCTTTTCTACAAGCCCATAGAATTGTTCTTCTTCAGAAGATTTTTTTCCATTTTACTGCTGAGTAACCTTTTGGAGGCGTGGTCATTGAATTTTTTCTGTATTGTTTCTGGGCTTTTGCCTATTCTAAAATCCACTTCTTTATTTGCCCTATAAGTCAGAGCACTTTTATGCCCTTATATTCTGAGAAGTGTACAGGATTTGCTACAGGTCTAAATATTTTACTGCAGATGATTTAGATCTTACTTTAGATGGAGAATAGCATTGAAAATGGTGTGTCTATGTCTAACTTAGATCATATTCAGCAGTGACAATTCCCACTGGTCACTATATGAAAGATGTAGTTTTTGCTATGCATTTATTGTTACTATTCTACCACACAAAGTAAATGGCAGAACTTTAGCAGGACAAATCTTCGAAAATTCAAGTTGCAACTTGGTATTTCCTGGAAGTATAACTCATGCTTCATACTATCATGTGGATTGCACTCAGGTTTATATTACTGGTACTGAATAAGGTCAATTGCTAATTTGTTCTTTAATCAACTGTTAACAGGGTTCCATACAATTAGTAGTACCTAATTTCATTAAATGTAATACCTAAAAAACTGAAATTACTTTAGTTCATATTAAATGCTACTGAGTGATCCTACACAAGAATCTAAGTGCCTCTTCAACCATTAAAATATGGGAAATCTTTTTATTATTAAAAAAAATGTTGCATGATGAAGCCCTTCCAAAGCTTATTTTAGGATGCAATAGCTACCCTCAAATCTGGACAGAACAGCAGTAGTAGCCTTGCAACCAGTGACCCTGTTTTCTTTACTTAGCTGCAGCAACAAGAAATGGATGTCCTGGAATAACCAGGTGTCCTTGCCCACTTTGGTGCACTGGAATATAGCTGTCACAGAACCACAGAGCTGGAAGGGACTTTGAGGGGCGATCAAATCATCTCCTCACCCTGTGTCATTCCTGACATGCTTTTCTTACCTGCATATAAAGACCACTAGGGCCAATATTTCTTATCGTACCGACTCTATACCACATCTTAAATAAGATGCCTCTGTTGAGCATGGCACCTTGACTGGGACAGATTTCAAGTCCTCTTTGCAACTGTTTTTTATGCCCATGAAGACTAAATATCTCTCTTGCCCTTTTCTTTGGGCTTAACACAGGTTCAGTCCACAGATCTCATTTGCTTGGTAACTATTCTTTTTGATTTTGTTGTGGACTCTGCCCACCTATTCCATACAGTTCCTGAAGTCTTAAGGTCATACAAGACACAGTACTCTGAGGCCTTGCCAATGTGAAGCAGGGAGGAAAAGTTACTTCACAGACCTTGCATGGGATACTCCTGTTTCTAGATTTCATTGTGGTATTTGCCATTTTCACAGCAACCTGACACCCCTGACCTACTGCAACCTCTAGAGTAATTTCTTCCAGCAGACTTCTTTCCAAACAGTTACTCTCTGTCCTCTACTCTATAGCTGATTATTCCAGCCTCAGTGGAGTATCGTGCCCTTGTCCTTATTTCTAATTAGTTTCTAAAACTAATTAGTTACTAAATTATTTCTTAAATTTGTTGTGATGATTTTAAATTCTAGCTCTGTCCTGCTGTCTGCCTGTGTTCCTTCCTACTTGGCTTTGCATTGCCTGAAAATTTCCTAAGTTTAATTGCAGTCTCAGGATCCAGAAGGTTAATGAAAATATGGGGAAACACAGACTGCAGAACAACCCTACTTCATATATCTTTCCATGCAAAGTCTGTTCTCTCCATACAGTATATAGCCAGTACAGCATCCACCAACAGAAATTTCATGAAGACCATTATTTCTTTAGCTGCTCATAAGGATCTCATGTGAGAGAGTTTTAAAGCCTTACTAAAGTCAAGATTTATGATATCAACTGCTTCTCCCATACCCACAAAGCCTGCGCCCTGTTACAAAAGGAAACCAGGCTGTTTGACATAATTTGTTCTTGACAAATCTATGTTGGCTCATACTTATCTTACTGTTATCTTTAAGGTGCTTATAAATACTTTTTTGATAATTTGTTCCAGAAATGTTACAGCAGTTGACATTAAGCTGACTGGCCTGTAATTTCTTGGCTTCTCTTTTCCCTTCTTTTTAAAGACATGGATGACATTGGCTCTGTTCTGATCTCCTGGTTTCTTACGTATTCTCCACAAGTTCGCAAAGATAAAGAGCACGCTGAAAGTGTCCACATTACCTATCAAATTCTTTTTGGCTTCAAATGCAAGACAGTTTGTAATAAATTCCTTGTTGCTCAGTAGGAAGAATATCTACAGTGATTAAAAATACCCAGCATTTCTAAATTAACTTCTCACAGCAGTATCAGAAATACTGTTTTCTACCTCCTTTTAGCGGGGTAAAACATTGCTTGACAACAAACGTTGGCTCTGTAGCATCAGTGACAGCTTCTTAGTGTAATCTCAGATCACGTACATAAACGCTGCTTACAATTTCACTATTAAAGTAACACATTCATTCCAACACACTTTCTAATTGTTCAATTTGTTTTTTGGTTCAGAGAAAAATATTGGTATCATCAGTCTCCAGTGCAGGTTTTCTTCTTTACAGAGTCATTTTTTTAAAGCAAAATGCCACCTTTACCCTACCACAAAAGGAACATGCCTCCAATAAATAAAAGTGCACATCAATGCTGCGTGTGAAAGCAAAAGGAGGAGTATTAGTTATGAGCTCTAATGTTGTTGCCTCTCTGGATGCAGATAAATAATAATGGGAACCATTAAACTTAGGAAAGGCCATCTGGCCTCTTTTCCCCAAAGCTGACTCTGTCTAGTGAGGCCATATTAGATGGATATTCAACATACACTTTACAACATTGTTTTGTAGAACTTTCTACAAGTCTTCATTTTCCTCTTTTCTCCCTTTCCCCCAAACTCACTAAATGTAGGTGTCTGCTGCAGCATCTAAACTCTAGTTGAAAAAAGGGTGAGCCTGATAGCAAAGCTGCTGTGAGAATAACTTCATAATGATTACTGCATCAAAGAGCAATATATCATAATATCTTCTCCTTCTAGTAACATTTTTTTCCCCACACATTTTTACACTTATCTTAGCCTCTGCTAGGCAGACCTCAAGGGATTAAAATTTGGTGATGAATTCCACAGTTTCATTTGCTGTACAGTCTGCTGGAGTTAGTGCTCTGAGGCAGTTAAGCATATTTTTATAGAAACTTCAGAAAATATTTTCTTTGGAAAAACAAAATATATTTTACAGCATTTTTACCTACTATGCATGCCTGTAAATAAATCTAACTTTTTTTAACAAGTATTTTAATTTTCTGAAGTGAAAGGAAATATATTAGTCACAAGGTTTTAGGTAGGAAGAGGAACATTACTATTGCAAATAGTAACAATGAAGAAAGCAAGACGACCCTGTGATTACCCTAGGTAAATGAATTCCTTCCTCCTACAGCTCAGAGACTCACAAAACTGGGCAAGACTGGAGCATCTTTCAAACCTAAACATCTGTCTCTTCAGGGTACAGTTGGGGAAAATGCTGCAAACCCTGAGGAGCTTGCTTTCCCACGCTGATCCCTGGAGAGTGTACACTCCCTTCCTAATAGAGAAGGGTGAGAAAATACAGTGCAGTGGATACAGCTGATAGATTATTTTAGTATCAGGCCTGCTACAGAACCTGCCACAATACCATGAGTTCTCATCTGGTTAATATTGCTGTGTCCCCGGCTCTTGCCTCACTGCACTGACTATTGGTTAGCACACCTTAGTCTGGTAGTCTGCAGCTGCAGAAAAATACTGAAAGAAGTTACAGTACTCTGGTGATAGTTTTTTGGTTCATTTTACATGATTCTACATAGCCAACCACAAACAAACATCCCCAAAATTCACCTTCTATACACATTCCTTTTCTGTGGTTTAAATCCATGCCTGTACTGAACGATGCACGAGGAGGATGAGCACAAACCACAGCCAGCAGATGCTCTCCAGATATCATTCTGTGTAACTGAACCCAAGAAGGAGCAGCCTCCCCAAGCACTCAAGCCACCTAGCCTCTTAATCACCCCATTCCTGTCTATGTGATGCTAAATCCAATTATTTTAGCCAAGAATGACCCTTTAGATGGAGCTGTGAAAACAGTAGATGAGATTTAACTCTTAATAGCTCCGTAAGTCTGTGAGGCATCCACTTAGAGAGCGGGCTAAGTGGGGGAGGGTGTGTCAGGGTGAAAGGACCAACCTCAGGGCAAAGGACTTTTATAGGAATTATTGGAATCTGACAGACAAGGCCGAGGGGAATGTTGTGGCATCCAGCACAAACAGCAAGGGAGTGAAACTGGGATTCAGACTTGGGTTATATTACTGTATCACCCTCCAAACTGCTGCATGGTCTTGGGTGCAACATGGCACTCATCTCCATTTTCCCTCAGCAAAATGGGATTGCATTTATGTCATGTATGAAGACTGCAAGATCAACAAGCAGTGGTTCAATACCCATGTGGTTTACTTACTCATGGCCATGCTCAGAGAACAGGCATCTCAAACCCACAGCAGTGGCAAACTTCCTGCTAAAAAGGTTTTGTGGTTTTTAGGCTTTTTGGTTTTTTTCGATTATGCGTCTCTCTTGGTTGTCTTTCTTGTCCTATCTTCTATAGTCTGTATAACAAGCCTGAACAAACATATCTGACTGCAACTATCCTATCTAATTACTAAGTACATCTTTCTATCAGTGCGGATAGCTGCCCTTTCAACTCTTCCTGTGTTTATTATTTTCCTCATATGTTTGCAGAATAAGTGATTGCTAAGATCTCCATGACACAGGCAGGTGACTGAAACATAAAGAGAGTATGTCCCATCCAAAGTCTGTGTGGGAAGTTGGTAACAGGAAATTGTACCTGGATCTCCTCAATTCCCAAACTGAAGTATTAGCCACTTTCTTTCCAAGCAGGGATTACTTCTATCTGGCAGCTGTTGGAGTAATACTGAAAGAGGAGCCTCCAGCCCCTGAGGAAATACTAAGCTGGAAGCTCACATCCTTTTTCAGAGAAATGTCTCCAAGTGTTACCAGAAATGAAGTCACATGTACCTTCTTTCTGGTCAAATGACCATTTCATTGACAGCAAATTTCAGGTATACTTTTGTGGGATGATTAACTTAAATGCCTCAAGTTTATGAGAAAAAAAGATAACTGAGTTTCATCTTATGGAAATAAGTTTTATATAATTGCAAAAATAATGCAGGATTTCTGAGGAAAATTTAGTGTCAAGTGTCTCCACCAATTTAGGATGTCTGATGGTGCACAATTGCTGTAATTAATTACTGTCATCTTACAGAATTGGTTCTAATTAGCTGATGCCTTTCCATTAAGAAGCATCTTCATATTGCAAACGTATGCCAAATTTTTTACTCAAAAGCTCAAAGTTAACAGCCAGTATACAGGCTATTTTGTGGGGTGGGGAAGACATAATCTACCTGAGCTTGCTTTTTAATTCATACAAATAGCAGAAAGTAAGGCACTGGTCTGGGGACTTGGTCACATAACTGCAACCAAAATACAGCACTAAATAAGATGAAGGATGAGTGTAAGCTGCTGGCCTGGGATTCAGGGGAACTGATTTCATTTCTACTCTCTGCCATGCACTTTCTGCACAATACCGTGAAGATCACTTAACATCTTGGTGCTTTATTTCCTATCTGTAAAGCAAGGAAGTAAAGGCTATTAAGATTTTAGGGTTTAGGGGTCAAGGAGAGTTTTACTTATAGTTTATGATTTGTGGCACAACTCGTACTGGCTTGAAAGCTGATATCCCACCAATGCTGTGAGGAGGGTGATGGCAAATGTCTTCCATGAGGAGTCTTTCTTCTGGAATACCCTCACATGGTTCATCACAGAGTCTCACTTTGAAATTGTAAGATTGACCCATTTATCCAGGCTTTTGGAGAAGGACAGGTTGGAGGGATGTGCTGGTTAATTTTTGCAGGTTGCTGTGTGTGGGGAAATATTTCTTATGGTGAAAAATGGATTTTTTTCCCCCTCTCTGTAAAAACACTTTGCACTGTAACAAGCGATTCCTTTAATTAATAAGAAAGGTAGACTACCTTAAAAGCCCTTCCAAATCTCACCACATAAGAACTGTTATATTCACCAAAGACCTTTCATTAGGATTGCTAAAGATAAACCCTCTCTGCTTCTTTGTATCTTCACAAAAGCTTTTAAAAGTGTAGACTTATATCTCCAGGAAACAATTATTATTAATGAAGCAGCTGGATTTCTTTTTAAATAGGTTACTTTGCAGCCATTTGCTCTGCTAATTATTAACAGAAATGCTGATGATATATCTACAGTGCTTTGGGATGCTGAATATTATCTAAAGTCTTTTTAAAAAGCATTTTAGAAGAATAAATCATATCTGAAGTGTGAATTGAAACTGTAAAATAATATACATGGAAACCAGCAGCAGAAATGATTAGCTCACATTTCCTCCCAGCAGTTTTGCCTACAAATATATCTGATGCAATGTGAGTATTGCTTCACAGTAACATCATAATTTTGCTGATGTCAGTTTCTATTAAAGTATCCTAATAAGTAGTAACTATTCTGATAAATAAATGCACGTGAAGAATAATTGGAATATAGATATCATACTAGAGCAATTCAGAGAAAGGTAATTATCTCTCATGAATTATTTCAGTATTTGGTTTTATTCTCTTCTATGAAATTCTGCACACGCACGCACACACACAGGCACACGCACAGAGCAGAGTTTCAGGCCCAGGCAAGTCTTCCTGGGGCACTGCTGAAAAATTACAGACCAGGGAAGCCCCAGCTACTCAAATCAGCGGCAGTCTGTCTGCTGCAGATAGACAGAGAGATGAGCCAGAAAGGCAAGGGGTGTGATTTTTAAAAACTACCCAGTTTCTAAGAAGAACTTGATGATATAAAACTCTCCAGAAAAATAACTTGATTTTGAGATGTCAGCAAATTCTCACCAAAAACTGTGGTGCTTGTGTGTTTCTGACAACATAGCAGATATATCTGTCATGTGTCTTGACAAAGCAAAATAAAAAAATGTTTGGGAGAGTTGGTGAAGAGGACAACAAGAAATGTTTGTGAAAAAATACTATGGAATAATCAAAAGTAAAAAGAAGGGAGAAACAATATCTAGCAATATCTAAGATAATGGCTCTGATGTGCTTTCAGGGTGGTATCCTCTGTTCCAGATGCTCTTCTCTTGTGGCTACTTCTTTTCTCAACCTGCTGTCAAACAAGTACTCCCTGTATGACTTTCTCTCCCCCTCTCTGATTTAAGCCTTCTTTCTAAAGTGTTGGCTGTTTTTTCCCTCCTGCTTATTCACTCTTCTCTCTTAGCAGTTCCTTCTTCCTGCTACCAAAGCATCCTTGAATCACCATCATCTAGATTTTCATGCAAATGTTTTCACAGCTCCTTGTTGAACACCTCTCCTTTGCACTTGGGATACGCTTTCAAACAAGTTCACAAACCCATAGTCCCCCAAACCCCGGCCCTGGCCTTGCCTACAACCCCAGCTTTACCATTCTGCAAAATGGCAATGGCAAGGCAGTGGGCTAGTAAGGGCTGACGTTTACTTTTTAAGACGAATTTGAAATACTTGACAATCAAATTATTCACACAGGGTCTTATGTCAGTGGGCTTCCGGAGCATTTCCAGGGGTTCTGTTAACAAAGAGACTATTTTTGTAAAAGTTTAGCTTAGGGGGGTCATCCTTTCCTTCTACTTTTCTAGGAAAAATTAAATACAATTGTGCCTACATATTATTCATGCTTTCTGTAGCCCTTCTTTAATGTTTATTAGTGACCTTTGGGGGTTAATTAATGCCCAGAAATTTCACCCATGAACTGTTTTCTAATTCAATTTGTTAAATGCAAGTAACCATAAATAATTATAAATCAATTACAGAGTCTATTCTACACTTCACCAACCAAAAAAATCATAACAAAGTATTTTTGAAGGTGATTGAGAAAAATGAACTGCATCCATAAGGCTAGACATTTGTGCTTCAATTTATCTTTTCCTTCCCAAAACCACCATTTGAAATACATTTTGCTAAATATGGGAACTACTTTTGTAGAAGAAATCAATTATATTCTTAAGTTTAAATCTTCTTTTTTCCCAGCCATGCTCTAATGCATCACTGTACCTCAGAAATGTACCCTGGGGAAAAAGCTTCTATTCTTCACTAAAAATCCATGAATAACATTATGTAGAAATTAATTTATGATAAATGATTTAAAATCTTAACCTAGAACGGTGTCTTATTCAAATGTCATCAGAAAATGGCACCTCACCCGCAGAAAGGAGTCAAGGGATCCATTCTCCATGTATTCAACTACAATCATTACTGGTCTGCCTGCAAAACAGCAAAGAAACACATTAGGATTATAGACATATTATGAGGCTTTTATAATTCCAGCTGTTATGCATAGATTATTCACAGTAGTTAAATATGTTACGTATTTTCAAAATCCTCATTTCTATCACAAACACAATTCCCTGTGTTATTCTCTAAGAATTATTTTCTATCTTTCTTTTTGGGGGGGTGGGGGGGGAAGCGGTACTGGGTTAGCTGAACATGCATCATTTGCTCCAGAGTATTCTCCCCTTAAAAAGGATCAAAGAAGAGCCTGCTATTTCCAAATAGCAACACTTGCTGTGTAACATTTTGGAATATATTTGAGTTAAGACAAAAAAAAAAAAAAAAGTCATAAGCCATGTCTAAGAAATTACAAACTCAGTGCCATAATTTTCCTCTCAAAGAAAAATATCTCAATGGCATACAGATAGACAGATAGAAGGGGATGTCACAAAAAAAGCTCTCCTAGACTGGGTGTGTGTATTGGGTGTGTATAACCCAGCAAGACTCTGAATTCATATGTTTGTACATACATAACATATACACAATGTTACTCAAATCAAAGTTTTGCTCAACTAGCACAGCTTTCCTGTATGGTTCCAGGGTGGGATCATATCCAAATTGATGTAGAATAACATGTTACATTTATTTCTTAAAAGAATATCCAAATCTGAAGATAAACTCTTAAACTGGGTACTTAACTAAATACCATTTCACTGTTGATACCCAGGAATAAACTACCACTCTAGAACTGCTTAACAGGAGAGGCCCAATTAGCATGCTAATCAGGCTACACAGCAAGAAGTTTTTTAGAATTGTTAATATTACAAACGAGCCATTCTAATATATGCAAAACTAATGTAATGAATAAGTATGTTAGTAAGATTGGGAAGGAGGTAAAAAGTCTTAAAATGGCAAACTTTTCTTTCCCTGAGAATGCCTGTCTCTTTTGGGGTTTGTGCGAAACTGGGGGTGTGCCAAGTGGTGACACCACAAGTCCACCCGTTTCACTTTCTCAATACAACACTGTTCCAATATTTTTCAAATCCAAAGGAAGCGTCTTTCATGACTTTTTTCCTCTGCCTCTCAAATTATGTTTCTGTTTCATTTGGACAAGGGGATGAGAAACAGTGTTCAGGGTGAGAAAGTGTAGAAGGGTATTATGACTGTTCCAGCAAAATTGTCCATTTCTGCACATGCTAACTTTCTGTTCAGTTTGGTTAACAGTGTAAGTGTTTATTAAACTGTCCACAATATACAATAAGCCACAGCCAGGTATTTCTCCCGAGCTGTTACAGCTAACCTTGAATTTAAAAAAGTGAATGAGCCATTTCTCTGTTCATCCTAGCATGTCGACTTGGAGTTCCAGGTACCCCAGTGATGGTCATTCATGTAGCTTAGCCTAGTCTTCCTCGAGTTCCTCACAATAGTCTCTCATTTCTTGTAATAAAATTTGGGGTTCTTTCTGTATTCACCCTCAAGTTTAGGTTGTCAATGAATAAAACAGTGCTTCATAATGCTGGCACAGTAGTACACTTTTTAATGTGTGAAAATTCTCAGATGCCTTGATAGTCTTTTTGGATAGCCTTTCTGAAGTGTGAAGAATTACCAGCTGCTTTTTTTTTTAAATTGAGTGTTTGGTCGCGGCTGCAGATGTGCATCTGCCACCAAAGCAATTTATGTTCATCTGCATCCATTGGTTATACCCTGGTTTTGCATTATAAGCTTAAACGATACATCACTTTTAAGCTGTTAAAGATCACAGCATTTTAAAAATTAATGTTTTCTTTACTTCAGCTTGCTAATGATGACTAGTAGTATAGCCTACTCTCTTTAGTTTCAAGCACATGAATGACCTAGATTCTCTTACCTTTACCATTTGCTTACTGTCAAGGGGCTGACATGTCCATGTGAAAAGAATATTCTATAATCTAGAGAAGTAAACAAACAGCAGCCTTTTGCTAGAGGGTCTTGCTATTTGCAGAACTCTCTCAAGCAAGTAGTAATTTCTAAATTGTTGCACACAACAGCACCTTGCAATAAATAGGGTTGTAAAGCTGGCTTTCAGATGGTATATTTGGTCAGGCATAAGTTACCCAGAAATTCCTCTTTCTGGCTAAATCAACAACTAAAACATCTGTATGGAAGATTTGCATTTGAAGGGAATGACAAATGGAGCTACTGAGCTTCAAAACAGTGCCCCTAGTTTCCTGTTAGTAAACTTTTGGTGCCCTATGCTTTCCAGAAGCTATTTTGTAAGGTTCTCTAAAGGTTCATAGGCTCTTGTTACATTTTTTATGCTCCTTAGATTAATATCCTTCAACACAGATTATTTTCACACTTATTTTGTAAAAGCAATTTTTAATTCTTCTCCATTCTCTCACAAAATATTCCCCCCTCCAAAAAACCCCCAACAAACTGTACTTCATTTTGCTCAGACCAACAGTATGATCTTCTAGGCTAAAGTAACCATGAAATGTATCTATATGCATTTATCTGTGGATTTAAAAAAAACATTTCAGTATTTTTCACTGGATAATATTTATGAATTTTTAAACTGCTCGATGTGTTCCTTTAATCACTTTAAATGATATGCCTTAACACAAAACCAGCTCTTCCACATGATAGCACAGTTCTTCCACATGATAGCACAGGAATGGCATGATCTGGTAAATACACCAAAATAAGTAGCATTTGTCTTCAAACAGGTCACTGTATATTGGAAGATCAGCATATCATTAAGTATTCAGGAATTCTGGTGAACAATAAATTTAATCACTTAGGCTGATAGCTTCCCACAGACTTGGTCTGTATCGCTCGCCATCCTACCTAAATCTCAAACGAACTTGATGCAAGATTGTGTCAAGCCATCACAAAAATGAACCCAGCTCCATCACTTGATTATCTTAAGCAAAAATCTTAAATCTGGATCCTAACACTAACTTCTCAAATAATCTTCTTTTAGTGTGCCAGCACTTGATAAAAGCCATCCTATTTTGGCTGCAAGTTTAATGTATCACTGAAGATATTTATGTATTCCAAGCTGGACTGTGACAGGCAATACAGTGAGACTTGTAGTCAGCATTCTACTTGTCTTTGGAGTACCTGTAGTTCAAAAATGTCTCAGCTATTGTTTTGGTTGCTTGAAGATATAGTAAAAAACTCTGCTACACAGCAGATTCCAGTGGGTACGTTTATCATTAAAGTGGTAACACACAGGTTCTATTCCCAGCAAACAATTTTTTTCCCCAATAATTTTATAGGTTTGCAAATTTCATACAAGGATTTCTAAACATTTCACAAATGTAAGTACACCAAGTGTCAGGAAACATAAGGTAGGACACATCTTGATTTCAAAGGTGTAGTAGAGAAAACAGGTTCAGAAAATCAAGTGGCTCTGTCCATCTAGTCAGTATAGTATACCCAACTGGGCTGTGTTTGGTTACCAATAGACAACGTATTTTCTTCCCTAGATAAGTACCCTGTAGAGGCACTTGAGTGATTCCTTCATGCATTCGTGTTACATAAACAGACTCTCCAGTTCACAAATGGTTGAAGGAATGGGACTAGCGGTTGGCTCTGGAGAAGCTGGCTGAGATGTGAGGATGAACAGCTGACGCTGGCACATCCAAGGGCAGAATCCAACATTGGGAAGCTCAGACCAGAGACCGAGTCACCAGTCCCAAGGGCACGTGGTGGGACAGACTGGACAGCATTCTGCAATCTCCAAAGGGTCAGAGGGTGGCAGCCAATGCGGGGCTCGTGTAGAACAAAGTTCTTGGTAAGACAAAAGGCTATGGATGACATTAGCTGATGTTAGTTTCATTTTAGCTGCAAAGAGCAGATGTTATCCTTTATACCATGGTACAGTTTGAGTCCAGAAAAGATTAAGGTCTGTGCTGAGCCCTGTACAAACACAGAATACTGCTTTTGCTTTGAAGAGGATTACAAAATTGACTTTGAAAAATAATACCGGGAGATTTCTAAACTAGCGTAATATTTGCCTCTAGACAAAAAAAAAGAAAAAAGACTATTACTTAGATTATGAAAATCCATGTTGCTCTCATGGTACTAAGAAAGATGAATTCGTCATCCCCCAAACAAGGACAGGAATGAATAAATGGGGGGCGGGGGGGGGGGCGGGCAGAGAAGTCTCTGCGACGGAGAAGTGATCTTTGATTATTTTAACATGGGGTAGGCTAATGCAATTCTGGAAGGTATTGAATTATTTTCCTATATTTATGATTGCTTACACATACAAAACATGGACATCTTTACTTGAAGAAACAGGTTTAAGGACAAACAGCAGTGGGAGGCAATACCGATGGGAGTCAGAAAAGCACTCAGGGCTCAGAAGGACGGCACAGGCTGCAGAACAGGCACAGCCATGCGAGCACTGCCTGAGCCTGCTACATGAGCATCTGTGAGAGCTTGCGCGTAGCCCCAGGGAACTCTGTATGGGCAAGAGAGCATGCACCAAAAGGTTCTCCTGTGACAGATGATGAGTCCCCTCTGCAGCATGGGTGCACCTCACCAGATAGGTGGAAACCCAAACTCTAGTTTAAAGACTTGACCAATTCAGGCGAGTGTTTTCACACAGATACAGACATAGGCACTAGAGAAGTATCTGAAGAAGAACCAGGTTAATATTACAGTCCAGATCCACATAAGAAAAGGCATGGAAAAACGACAATGAAAAAGGTGTCAGCTTGGGCTGAGGACTTGGAAGAAAAGACAGAGGTCAAGAGCATCTAGGAGCTAAAAACTGCAAGTGCTGCTGGAGGAGAACACACAGCTTCATGTCTGAATTGGGGAAGGACAAAATATAAAAAGGTTTGAAGATGGATTCAATGATCAAATCAGTCAAACATATCATTCTTGCAGCAGTTTTAGATACCTAGCAGTGCTGGAGTAGAGAGTACTGCAAGAAAACAGACTTTTGAAGTAGAGGAATTATATAGTGTTCTGAGGCAATAGATTTTAACCCCAAATACAGATTTTACACACTATGTATATCACATTTAGCATTTGCAGCCCCTTAGTGTAAGAAATTTAACATGTTACTACATACTTAAAATAACAATATGAAATTATAATCGTATTTATACATGACATATATTGATACCATAGCTACATTCACTGTTTTCATACTTTCTGTGGAACTATAAATATTCCCACCCCAGACATGTGTGTGGCATATTGGCTAAAGAAGCTTCCCCTCCTTGCACATGGAGTAACTCTGGCTCTGGCAGATCCATTTCAGATTCTCACCATCTCAGAAAGCCAGACTGAACATGCCAGAACAGTATCAGTGCTTGGTATGATGCAGGAAAAGGACATGAATTTCATTACTCAGATGAATCTGAAAAAGGTGTGGGGGTTATTCATTGTTTTGATGCAACTGCTACCTTGTGACAAGAGGCTGACTGGTTTTGACAAGGTGGGTTTTCTTCCCTAAGAAAGTTCTTCACTGGAATTCTCCCACCCAGCTGTACTGCAATGCCACTCAAATAAAACCAGCATAAATGACAAACAATCTGTACTGATGTCATGCCACCTCAGAATATATTACAGTTGTGTATTTTCCATTGATCAATCTGCTTGACTTTTTTTTTAATAAGCAGAAATTCAAAGAAGAAAAAAGAAAGCCATACATTGCAGAATAATGTAAAATACCAATTGTATTTTAAACTCACAACGTATATATTTTTAGTTCTCTTTCTATTTTCCACAACACAAGATTTTCATAGTGTGTAATTTAATTGAGTGGTAGAATGATGAATAAGGAGGAGAATTTGAAGTGTCATATCAATGACAAAATATTCAGCTTGTTGTCTCCTGTTGTCATTTTAGATAATGCAGTAAAGCCCACTTTAATGAATTTTTTATGTAAGATTAATCCTCCAAAAAGAATACAGTTAGTACATGTTCATTTCTACAGTCTTTACTTATAATGAAAATCTTTAATACTCATTATGGGAATAGATCTGTTAACATAAACAGAGGATACTTATTCTTCCACTTAAACTAGCAAATGGTCAAATCTGTTCTCTCGTTCATATAAGAAAATATTGCTCCATCACTTCTGCAGG
This sequence comes from Aquila spilogaster, assembly GCA_024606505.1. Lineage (NCBI taxonomy): Eukaryota > Metazoa > Chordata > Aves > Accipitriformes > Accipitridae > Aquila > Aquila spilogaster. The sequence continues at coordinate 15,478 of JANHGO010008176.1, forward strand.
TCAGAATTCATGTGTCTCAGAAAATCACCTCCATATCAGGCATTTTTTCACTCCAAAGCCATGTTCTGCTTTTGGTTCCCCACTAACTTACCTCCTGCTAAAGCTAAAGAGACAAGACTAACAGAGTGAAATGCACAGGCACTCCCTTAGGTAGCACTGGGCCTTTCAGCACTCCAATAGCCTGCAAAGCACCCACAGTAAAGCTCTGTGTCCCTCACTGAAATGCCCAGGGCTCGGAAGGCATTCCAAGATCTCACACTAGTTCGTTCATTACATATTTCTGCAAATAGGAAAACCATTTGCTGTGGCACTGCAGCTTCTTCACTCCTGCTACTAATAATGCTACATTTGTATGTATCAGGGGAGAATTAATTTCAGCAAATTAAAAACATTGTATTTTCCATAACACCAAACCAATGGAGGAAAAAAGAAGAAAGAAAACTAATGATTATTGAAAAAGCAAGTGAAAAAAATTGTGCCAGGTTTTGCATTGTTAGCCCACATCAATACACATGAAGCCAATGGGAATTTTGCTGCAAGCCATCCCACTTGCATTACTGACTTAGATTACAGAAGGTCCCTGTCTAAGACCTGTGTTCCAAGCAGCCTCAAAAAATAGAAGTTGCAGTTCCAACCCGCTTCTTGAGACTTCAGAAGCCAGAGTTTGCAAACAGGATAGCATTAACATCTTGCTGTTACAGGAAATCACATAGATATAACGTACTTATCTTGTTGTTAGTGCTCTTTCTGTTTTCCTGTATCTATATACCACTTTTCATTAGTTAAGTTAGTTTAGTCGAGGGAAGATACCTTTGCAAAATCAATTCATAAAAATAAAAAATACATGAATGAACGTAAGTTACTGTCTATTTTTTAGTAAACTATGGCCATATAGCTGTCATAGCTAGCTGAAGAGTATTTATTGCACCAACACAATCTGAAATACTGTTCTCTGAGCTGCTTTTCTGTAATTTTATATTAAATACTTTCCCACTCACTACCCTGTAACCCACTGGCAAAAATTTATGTCTGTTGATATGTTTTGGCAGCCAGGCAAAGTCTGTATGTATACTTCTAAAAGACCTTCTGAAATCTTCTGTCCCTCCCCTCCTGCAGCAATAAGCACTGCAAACAGATCTCCTGGTTTCTCACATGACAAAGGGAGAATGCTTTGGATAACAGAAGTTTTAGCAGTCTCCAGCACGCTGCTTCTGCAATCCCTAACTCACATCAATCCTCCAGTGTGCCTGCAAAAGATATTCTGGAAGGTTTTGAGGAAAGAAAAGTGGAACTGTAAAGAGAAAGCAGTTGCGCTGTTTCCATGATTTGTTTTCTTATTCTTCTCTTTCCATGAGAGAACCAAATGGAGTGCAGTAGAGGGTAAAAACAGAAGAAACAGGTGTTTGTCACTAGCTGGAGGTGGAGTAGGTGAGGGAGAAATAGTCGCTAAAATTATACCATAGAAATACAATAACTGGCCCAAATTTTGATTTTTTTTCCCCGCATTTATACTTTCCAGCCACATATCTTTGAAAAAAATTTGAATTTCTTCAAGTTTCCATTTGCTGGTTTGGTTATCTGTATTATCTCTTTCTACATATTTATTAGCATTACAAATACAATATGGATGAAGAAAGTTCTGGTTTATTCCTGCTGCTTATGTTTACATGAATATTATAACCAGAAATAAAAAAGAAATACCTTGATCATTAGGGCAAGATGGCTTATTAGAATTCAGAAGTACACATGGAGGGGAACAAGAGCTGGTGTGTTTGTAGACCAGTTCTGAAAGCTGCCGCATGAACTATTCTAAGTACATCTAATGCATCTCATTTGAGAGCCTTACACTATTTTTCAAATACTAACCTATAAACAGATAAATCCATGCTAAGTACGGTGAAAAGAGAAGATGAGGTGAAGTGACTTGGCCGAGGTATCACAAAAACCAAGTCCTCAGCCTGCAAGAAAAAGCTGTGGGAACCACCTTATCTGCACAAAGAGGGCTTTGCATTGTCTCTGTGTCCCCCTGATCCTTAGAGGGCAGTGTGCCAGCCTGGCCCCTTGGAATAAACTGATGTACCTTAAAACATAATCTGAATTATGGCAGTTGCCCAACAACTTCCACGGATCATTACAACAGCTGATGTTTCCATCAAAATCTTGGTCATGTACCCTGGAACCATTCTGTCATCTCCATGCCTTATAAAGACCACCTTATACTGACTTCAAAGAGTTTAAGAGATGACAAAATCACAAGTCAGAACAATGACAGAGATCAAGGACTGCATTTTTGACTATCCTATCTCAAATACTAGGTTATATCATCCCATTTTAAACCAAGAAATCCTAGCATTAAAGACAGCCTTTATTATTGCATAAGAAGGGAGAATGTAGACTAGTTTCTTTGCAAAAATAAGTAATTTGTTAATGACCAGCCACAAAAATTGTGGCTGCTCAGTTTTAATTTAATTATGTTCTGGGGAGGAAAAAAAAAAAAAAAAGTAAGTTTTTAATAGAACTGATTCTGGCATAAGATTTATATTGCTTGAAATTTGACTTAGAACCCTAAAGATTCCAGCACTTTCACTTTAGCACTTAAGCAAAGAACAATAAAAAAAAATCCATAATAAATAACAGATTCTGTTCAGATTCAGTTTAAGAGAGATACTTTTGCCCAGTTAGATTAGCCAAAACAATTCACCTCACTTTTTTTATAACTGAATTTCAGCATATTTCACTTAAGCTAATGACATTCCACCCTTAAGTTACCCTGAACATTTTCAATGTTCATACCACTCTACATCCTCTTGTGGAAAGAGCAAGGGATATTCTTTGGTTTAAAATTAGTCCTCAGAGTCTGACTGCATCAAGGATCACTTGCCCTGTTGACCCCAGAGCATGTAAAGGAATTTAAACAAAATTAAGTCTGTGTATCAGGGGCTTCTGCACTTCATCAATATTCAGTATGCCATGATACCTAACAGGTACTTATGGGACACAAGAAACAAAGCTTATTTAATCTCTATTGTGAATTTACCCATTATCATAGGTGCGTTATATTTAGAAGCAGTAAGCTACAACAGAAATTTGAAAATGAGCAAATAAAAAAATTGCATACATAAGGTTACAGTAAAACATGTTTTTGTGCTTTCATAAGTATAATGACATGGTTAAGGTTTTATTTTAATCCTATTCTGAAATGTCAGGGCATTTTTTGATTATTCATTACTATGCCTGATTGTGACATGTCTTACACTTTAGAATATCCTTTATGTATTTTTTCCATTTCCTATTTGAGCACATATGTTTTGCTCCTATTTCCCTTTGGTTGCATAAAGTTTAAACTTCTGAGCTATAGAAAACTGATGAGCCACCACCTCCTCCTTTATGAGCATCTTGCTGCTTTCTACACATGAGAAAGGCATAATTTCTCATTTCAAGAAGCAGTGGAGGCCACATATCAGCAGTCCTGGAGATTCTGAAATCCACAAAGGAAGCTTTGCTTGTAACATGTGTGAGTTGCTAAATTAAAAATTAAAAACCCAGAACATCATGAGTCAGGACTCCAACAAATAAATGATGCACTGGACCTAACACTGTGACATTTTTGTGTTCTCATGTTTTTTTTCTTATTTCTCTTTGAAGTTTTGTACCTTCAGGACATGAAGGCACACATTCTCAAGCTTCTCCCTTCAACTCTGATTTTCATTGTGAACAAAACACAAGATTTACAATGAAGATGGGTCAAGCAGCAAAATTTAGATGCAGAGGTTTTTAGACAAGCATATACATCTTGAAGAAGTAAGAAAAACATGGAAACTCATTGACACATGAAGAAGAAAACCAAAAGCATTCATCTACCATAACTTAACTCCCATAACTATGGAGACATCTCCATAGCTAGCAAACTCTAGATTTTTTCTGAGAAAGAAAAAGGCATATCAAGGGAAGGAGTCAAATTTTCATAACTATGAGTCACAAAGAGGTCATACGAGTCAGTCCACAACTGTCTAGTCTTCACCAACTGTATAAGGCATCCTAACAGGCTTGTTAAATACCAGCATGCAAAATCCAGAGTTAGGCAGATTATTTCCCATACACAGTATTTGAGCCTGGAATGGTACTTCAGCAAGTTGAATTTGGTAAAGGTACACTGGCTTCCTACCTAAAACAGACCAAAACCCCCTAAACAGTATTCAAGTTAACTATTCCCTCTGTCTCCCACCTCACAAAAAGTCAAATAATTCTGCATCTGCTTTCACACCCAATGCTTTACTGCTAGGCTAAAAAGGAAGTTCAGATTTTTAATTTTCCTTTCATCTTGAAACAAAGTAACTGTGTAAAGCTTATTTACAAATACATTTCTATGTGTATCCATCAGGCTCCTCCAGCTCTCCTCTTCCTATCTTTCTGCTCCTGTTAGTAATGAACAGCAACTTGCTTCAATTCACATGCTTGTTACAATAAATTACCACATTTTCTGTAGTCAGATTTTTAAAAATATGCAATAGTAGTGTATATTATGTAAAAATGACCACATATGCAAATAAACTTTTCTGAACTTCTAGGGCTAAAATGTTTGGAATTGTTTATGATGACCATCTGGAGCATGAAATGAGCTATTTAGCAAGGGTGGAGAATGAAGACCTCCTTTTATTATGTCCTACACTCAGAGCTTAATCCCAGTTCTACAGTTCAAGCTAAATCCTAATGGACCAGCCCAAAAAAAAAGTTTCTCTCAGTATTCATGTTATTCGCTGCTCATCCATATTTTGGTTCTGAAGTGCTTCCTGCCTCCCTAATGGAAAAGTCCATATACATCTGAATTTCTACCCTCAGAAAATACATGCTGTTATGTATTAGTTGTAGGGTTTATAGGCTAGACATGCCAGTGAAATAGCACTGAGGCTGGAAAGAATAAACCGAAAGAGCCATTTGGCTCAGATATCCTAGAAAATACATATGCAATAAAAGAATCAATTTGTTAGTCACCGACAAAGGATCAGCAATTTTCATTTAACAACAAATACAGCAGTTTAGGTGCTGGAATTCAGAGCAGGGAAAAATGCATTAGTTGAAAAAAAAAAAAAAGTTACTTTTCTCATTATTGGAGTACTGTAATTATAGTTGAGTTTCACTATGAACAATTGCTCCTTGATGGTTCTTGTTGAGTAATTTTGTTCAATAAGAGTCTGTCAATACAATTTGCTTTCAATTGTCAGTTTATACAATATCAAGAATAATGGGCTCACTCAGGTGCACTTGGAAATTGTAATAAAATATTAATTTGGGGAAAAAGAAAACTGTTAATCATCTGGTTTAATATTCTACAGTTATGTCTGAGTTTTTGAGAAGCTCCCTGTAATAAATGTGAACACTACAATGTATGTTAGACAAACAGTTATAGACAACCAGGCAGTAAAACATTGAAAAGGGGATATCCTCTGTATAATGTACTTTATGTGGAGGAGGAGTCCTGTCATTACCTAGTCCAAGACAGCAGTGAGCAATCTGTCCTGTATCACTTCTAAGTTTCTGCAAAGTAAGTGCACCCTCATTTCTTGCATATAATATATTTTTTTGAGGTTCAGAGGGGTGGATTGTTTTATCAAGCCCAATTTCTTTGCTTCCGTTTTCCTAAAAAAGGAAGATGTAAAAGAGCTGGATAATTAACCCTTGCAAAATAAGTGGTAGGAAATAACTGATGCTCATACTTCATTAAAAAAGTCACATCAAGATACTTTCACAGAAGCTTCAGAGAGGTGTTCTGTCAATGAAATAGGGGGCAATGATCCAGCTGCTGACTACATGGGGAGATCAGAAGATTTACAAGCAAATTGCAGCACTGATGTGCCCAGAAAGGTGTGAATGGAAAGAATGATTTTGATGTTTTTTCCCCCCTCTCCTGCTAATGTAGTTTGAATACTGAACAGTATGAATGGGGTCTGGGAGGTTTGCTTAACAGGAACTTTTCTATAGTTTCTCATAGCCTGACACCTATCTCTAGTTGTTGTCAACAGAAAAACTCAGGAAAGGAGTTTAGCTTGAAAGAAACAGTAGGAAAAGTATTTGCTTTCCCTCCCTTCCTTTCCAACTCAGCAAGCTTAACAATCTGTCTGACACTCTTCAAAGACAGCAGCATACCATAAATTTTTCTATCCATAACTTCTGCCAGGCAATATGGGTATGCATTTACATAACAAACCCTTTACATGTGACTGAAATCAAGAGCTGCCAATACACAGCAAGAGTAGTAAGCTAAGAATTTCCCCAAAATGGAGAAAACAACACTGTAGTTAGTTTGGAAGAGCTGGAAGTTGAAGAAATAGATGCAGCACTGGCAATTTAGTTATTGGTTTTTTTCCTACATGCATATATATCTGTATCTTTGTGCGTGTGTATGTGTAATTATGAAGGAAGGGGTAAGCTTCCACAGCTCGTGCCAGTGTAAGTATGATGAGGAGTGTAAACTGCTAAGTGGTTTAAGAATTCTATTTAATATAGGCACGGATATTACTTGAGAAAAAGTACTTATTGCTTATGTGAGTCCATCTGTCATTATAGACCTACATCAACTAAGCCATGTGAATTTGTACTCCTAACAGGTGGGATAACTAGAAAGTAAGTAGTTTGTGACATTAATGATAGCTAAATCAAAAGGAAGCTATTGTCTGAAAATAGGCTTGTTTTTGCAGACATCTAGGATAGATATTTCAAGGCCTGCTGAAAGCTTTGCTTCTAGTGAAATGGCTGTAGAGCTGTGACAGACTTTTGATGTAACTATCAAATATAAGCACTATTACATTAGCATAGTTATGTCTAGGCTTAAAAAACACCTACATTTGAGGCAATCTATTTATGCAGAAAGATGTAACACCCCATGCCAGCAATATAAATTAATGTTTAAGTTGGCTAAATGAGGATACCTTTTACATAAGTGAACCTCTGCACAGTGCAAAAGCAGACACCAAATTACACAAAACTGAACGTCAGCTGTCAGTGCAATGGTAAAAGAAATACACTCTCCCCAACTATTGAGTGAAAAGTAGAAAGGGAAAAAAGGAAACCAACAGTTACATTGCCCTGCCAAGCTATTTTCCAGATACTTATTTATAGTAGGTTTTCCAGTTTAGTTCTGTGTTTCACTTAAAACATCTGTGGGGAATTTTGTAGAAAAAAACATGTAAAAGCATTTTGTCTTTAGTAACGAATAAATTTGCTGGCTATTTTGAAGTAAATCTGCCACTTAGCTTGAGTTAAGGGTCTTGGTAAATAAAAAACCATCTCATTATCTTTGTTCCCAATAGCCCTAATAGCAGAATAATGCCAGCATTTTAAGCCTTCCATGTAGTTAAATTCACTGAATTCTTACACATAAGCTATATGTGAAGCAATTAGGTTATAATTCAGCAAAGTTATTAAATGTTAAGTACTTCTGTTAGGCTTATGAAAGCTACTGTCCAATATGACCCCAACATCTCAGATAATGGAGGTGGGGTCAATGTGCTATCAAAGGCAGCAATCGAGCATGCTTCCCTCGAGTACCAATACACAAAGAGCAATCCTCTCACTTTTAATGAGAGAGGACAAGCCTTGGAGACAGCATCGAGACTGCAGTGGGCAGTTGATTTTGCTTGCCTATTGCTGTTCTAACAGCCAGAGGCTGCCATGATTAACACAGATATCACTGCTTAAATACCTTCTTGGAGCATTGTTGCCTTGGGTCTCTTTGTTCCTTGGTAAAGCAATACTCAGAAAAAAGGTCAGGTGTTTGGTGCAGTGTTTTTCGATACAAAGGAACAAAGGGTACATCCCTTCTCTGTTTGTACTAAAGCAATTAAGGATTCAAGAATGAACTTATATTTTCCACTGAATCATGCACAGTAAGAGATTCAGTTCTGAGTCTCTCACACCCTAGATCAGTACTCCCTTCAACAGAATTTTTTTTGGGCAAAAATGCAGTAAATGTGTGGGGTTTTTTCTCACGTGTACAGCAAAGCTGGTTTTAGCAATTTAGAAAGTTATCATGAAACGGAAATGGCATCCTCTGGTCATCTCTGTAACAAAGAGAGGCAATTCAGAATTAAGATTGTGGTTTATGTAAATACAAATATGATAAAGTAAAAAAGGAAGAGTTAAATAGCAGCATTGCAGATAAGATTGTTAGGGCACATTTGTTGACCGCAATTTCTGGCTTGCACTGTGGAGTTTCATGCCACCTGCCCCGCCCATGGACTCTTCCTCAGAGGAACACATCTCATCCATTGGATTTATCACAGTTCTTCACTGGCTTTCAACTACTTGACAGTCCTCACTTTCCAGAAGGTGGGCAGTCTCTCCATTTCTGTGGGGTTGCTGCTTTGCTCTTTTTTTTTTTGTTGACATGATCAAACAATAACATTTATTTCCCTTACCTTGCTAGGGTCTATGTTGCACATCATGTAGCTGCATTTCTGTTTTTTTCCTTGTTTTGAATATTTCATCAGATTGAATCAGAATTCTTAGCAAAAGACATTTAATAGCAAGAAATTATGAACCAGTTTTATTAAACAAACCACATTTAAGCATTCTGATTTAAGTCCAAAAATGTGATAAAAAGCTTTATGAGCACTCAGAAAACAACAGTCCTGAGGACCTTATAAAATAAACTTGTAGGTAGGTATGTAGTTGAGAAGCAGTTCACAAGTACAATTAAGCCATTTGTAATCTAATAGAATCAGTGATATGCTATACATAACACTATGTTCAAAAAAGACAATTTTACAGGGCCTCGACTATTTCCTTTGCCACAGAGTTGTTTGGTTACAGATACCAATTTCATTGTTATGCTGACTGCCAAAATAGCCTAAAGGCTATTAAATACTCTGAGATATCCCAAGGAGAAAAAAATATGGAAAGTATTTTACAAACTGTTGACAAAAGACACCTGAACAGTTGTAAGAAAAGACATCAAAGTTGCTGAGAAGCTTCTATTCAAAGAAAGAAAGTAAACAAAGAAATAATAGCACTTAAAAAAAAGAAAAGTAAGAATCATCTTGCATTTATGAGGCCTATAATATTGCAATAGATAAAATGGGGCATAGAGAAGTAGAACAGTTTCTTTTGTGTAGCAAATCAATAACATTATGTAATTTTTCAATTTTCACCCTACTTTTGCCATAAGAGATTTTTCCTCTTTAAGAAAAACTGTAAGTAACATAATAGATAAGATGTCCTGAAAGGATACAAGTGTGACATTAGCCCATGTACAGGTGAATTTTACATAGAAATATGTAGTTTGGAAAAGAACAGCACTGAACTTTGATCCATTTTTAACTACAATTAAGATACATGTACTTATTCTACATTTATTAGCTTTGGTGAAAGATGTTGTTTAATGGATCCAGAAGAGAATGGATAACACATATAGGCTTTCTGGGAAAGGATGCCTCTAACCTGTCCTTTCCTGTTACAGCCCAGTGTCTGATAGCAGCCCGTTTACCTGGCATGGTGTTCTCATTCTTGGCCTACACTCAACCTTATGCCAACCTTCTGGGGTCCTGTGTGCCATCATACAGCTGTGCCTCTGCTGGGGACCTTGCCAGAGGCAGTGCAGAATACCATGCTGGCAACACAAGCAATGGGGGTTTCTCATGCATTTTAAGAGAACTATAGTAGTTCAAATTGTGATAAAAGTTATTAAAAAATTTAAGGCTGTTTTTATGAGATACAAGTTACAACTACAGAAGCATACAAAGGATTTAAACACTATCAATACATAATTAAATTTTTCCTTTCCAAATTTGTTTTGCTTCCATGTTTTAGCAATGGAATGTAAATTTTTAGGGAAAAGTCACAGTCTCACGTAAAATCTGGGATTTTATAGAGGCATTTTTAAAGTTATGTTTCCCTGGTGTACACAGGCATGCTTCATGGAAGTGCATGATTAGAGGGCACCAGGCCTTCTCTTCCAATATTTAGGTAGACCACTTAACTACAGATCAGTTTCCCTCACAATTTCTCCTATACATTGATTCAGGAAAATGGCTAGTTCCTGAAAAGTAATTTTTTCAGTTTGGCTTTTTATTGGAAGGGACATCTAATCTCTGTGTCTGACCAATACTGAATTTTGTTTCCCTAAGATGTGTGGAGAGATGGGGCAAAGGGTGAAGGGAAAAATCGATATGGGCGAATAGGCTGGAATACCTACCAGAGGAAATGCTGGGGGGTAAAGATCCACCCCCTGACACTGGATGTGAGGTCAGGATGCTATTTAAAAATCCCGCCCTCAGGAATCTCGAAAGAGACTTCACCCCAATGGTCGGAAAGGATCCTTTCAAAGAGATAAAAATGATCATTAATCAAATGACTTGTTCTTTGGCTGATAAAAGAAGTTGACTGTTTAAAGAAAGAATAACCAAATCTCTGCAGAGTTAACAGTGGTTTCACTGGAACAGATCTTATAAAAAGCAGTTAAAAGTCTTTGATGCTTTTTAACCAAGTCATACAATACACAGCTTTAACCAGAAAGATGTTATTTTCTGCATACTTTGCAAATGGAGAATTCCAGCACTTCTAGGAGGAATGAAAAAATTTGGTACTTCCAAGGCAAATTGCACCTATTGGATATTCCTAATGTATTCCAAATGACTCTACCATACAGGAAATTTACAATTTTCCATACAAATCCAAGAGAGACCAGTAGAGGTGAAGCTATACCAGCAATGCTGTGTTTTATGCTAGTATTTTAAAGCCACCTGACAAACCACCTGAAAAAAGTCATGTCGGGCAAGGGGAGAAGGGGAACCAGAATTTGCAGCTACATTACTGACTCCTGTGTCAGCACAGCTACATCAGTCAGAGCTTCTATCTCATCTCCCAACACCTGTCAATCTATCGATGCATGCAAAAAACAGGAGTAGAGACATGGCCCCATTCTGCTTTGCTCTCACCAGAAGCTTAACATATTTTATGCTTTCAATATAATAAACTTTATATTCTTCTCATTGCCTAAATGTACAGTTTTATTTCTGGAAAAAACTATTATCTCATCCACCTCTTTTAAAATAAGTACTTGTGACATATCTATTATAGTGATGATAAATAAGGACTCTTTATCATTTGGTCCACTGTTTCAGCTTTCAGCGTATGTACAGAGATCTAGAGACATCATTTCAGCTAGCTCGTGTTACTGCTCAGTGAATGCCAGCATCAGAGACAGATTTCAAATAAGAGCTGTACACATCTTGCTTAAAAGCACAGAGTCAAAATTCTCCCACCTTGCAATAAATTTAAATTGACAATCAGAATAATTTGTGTATTTTTGCAAGTACATCAAGGAAGCATCCATCCAAAAATGTAGGCAATAGCAAGTTTGTTTTCATCATCTTGCAGCTATTTCATAGTTGTTCTTTCAAGAGATAGAAAATATCTTAATATTTATCTACAATGAGAAAAATAAATGGCCCTTTTAAAACTTATGCAACAGTTGGGATTTTTTTTTAACTAATAAAAATACAGTGAGGAAAATTTAGCTTCAAAACACACATATGTATTTGCTGAACTTAAAATAGCCTAAGAAAACTTTGAATTTTTCTCTTTTATTTTCAAGCAAGAGTTCTATTGTTTCTCCTCAATATACTTGCCCTTTAAATTTGTTATTAGACCTGCTGCAGTCTGTGGAAAAAGAATTCATTTAATTAGTGTTCTGCATGCAGTATTATTATATCTGATGGCTAAAGATAAGGCATGAAAGTTTTCCCTCTGGCCACTCCAGAAAAGCCTTTAGCATTTTTGTAAAAGCGTTTCCAAATTCCATGGCTTTTATTTTAAAATATTTTCAAAAGTGATCTTGGATAGAGCGTCCAGAATACAATACACAGAAATTAAATTTTAAAATGGAAAATTGTTCCATTAACTCCAAGATGTTTCATACTAAACAGCATCTTAAAACTTGAAGGCTAAATAATGAACGTATGAAGACTTCTCAAATAAAACTTTGCCTCTCTGTTTCAAAATATGAATTATACCAACCACAAAGTACACCTACTGTGAGTCATACGCCATATGTTCAGACCTTCACAAAAGCCAAACAGCTTGAGCTTCACCATTGACATTTTCCTACATTTAAATGGTGTTAAATGGCAAATAACTCGTTTCCTAGCAGTCTTACAATAAGTTACTTTGTTACAGAAAGTAATGAAGACAAACCCAAATTTATTTCACTTTTTGTACATATTCAGAAATAAAAACAAGGAGCAGCAAATTTTGGAGCAATTCAGTCTATGAATACTAAGAAGAGAGCTAGAGGGCTAAAATTATTGAGGCTTTATAAAAAGCAAATAACTAAAAGAATACATACAAATAATGTTTTTCTCTCACACTTAAAAGGTAGGATTCAGTTGCTTAAGCATAAATGCTTTGTGTCATTTGGGATGCTCTAGAAAATCTGAGACATTCACATTTAAGTGGCAGACTTGACAAGATCTGCAGGAGATTTGCACTCTTTGAAAGTGGCAGCAAGAGGCAAAGCAGCAGTTGGGTATCTAAGACTAGGCACCTAGTGTCATTTTAGGCAATCCCATCCAAATAGTCTACTGTCACCTCAAAAATGTCTCTGATTAAGTAGAATACAGAGTTACAAGAACAAGACCTCATTTAGTCTCTTCTAGAAGTCCACAAACAGCTTCTGAAAAGGACAAGGTTGATAACATTCACCCCTGATCAGTATCCATCAACATAAAAATGCAGACAAAGGAGAGGCTGAAAGTTCATTCATCTTAAAACATGCCTGTTCCTAAATTAAAAGACAGCATATGCCCCAGAATGAACAAATGGGTGCTTTTGGTATTACTGCCTGCACAATGTGAATAGGGTTTGAGGCTCTGTTACATGACTATGTATGTGGAAGTTGATTATCATTGCAGGTAGTTGGGAAAGAAAATTAATTCTCATAAGTCCCATCAATCATGACCAGAAGGACAGAGGTTTGATAAGAGCTTTGGGCATTTACAGTAATTTAGGAGCTTAGTCAAATTTTTACTTGTTTGCATACACATTCATGAAATATTTGAAAGGAAATCTGCAACAAAAAATGGTGTTCGATACAGAAAGGGAGAAAGGTGTCTGCTAAGACAACAAAGAAGAAGGGAGGTGGGAGCGTGGTATTAAAGAGCAAACATCAGCTTCTCAGAAATATTATAAACTTCTGTGTGGAAATAAATGAAGAAGAATTGCAATTCCTTCTATCTGAACATTTTTTAATTGGACAATGAAAAAGTAGTCTTTCCTCTTTTTCCAAATTGGAATCATGCTTAGCTAAAGAAAAAGTCCACCAAAACCATGCCTGCTTCTTTATATCCTGCTGCTTTATACTCCAAATTGCAAAAGCAATATTTGTTTTTTAGAGGTGTATACTAGCAATATAAATCTTAATGCTTAGTTTAAACAATCTCTTTAAAGCAACCACACTGGACACTTTCAAGATGCTAGGATATTATTTCTTTAGTTAACCAACTTTCTTGAGAAATGCCATTCTGTCAGTGTACATCATACAGAGACTAGTGCTTTACACCCATTCTGTTGTTTTGTGCAAAAATTAACACTCATTTTTGCAGTGGGTGCAGTTACACTAATGGGAAGAGCTTTTAGTATAAGGTCTTACTGGTTCTAAACTGGAAAAAGGAGACATGAATATTAAGCCATGATTCCTCAGTGCCCTGAAATACAGCTCTTATTTAGCAGCTTACAGGCATGGATTTATTGAGGAAAAAAACCAATCTCTGCCCCCTCCATAGTTATACACTATGAACATTATGCCATCTTAACATGGGAAACTATATTAGTTACAGATATTAGTTGGAAAAGTGCACTGAGATAGTAAAAAGTTATGGCAATACTCTGAATAGCTGACAGTTCATGAAGTATACACTGAGTCCTGTGATACCAGTTTAAAACTCAGCGTAAATTCTTGTGTTTCACAATTATTAAAGCTAAATGCCTGTACTCAGAGGCAGTGGGGGAGCGCTGAATCAATTAGCCTGCCTTCCACCTTCATCTGTGGTTCCAGGGGGAATATCATCCCACAAATTATAGAATTTGATAGGGAAATCACTGGTATAGCATCCTAAACTGGCATGGTTTTAGTAGCATATTACCACACAGAGCAGAAGGGCAAGAGTAGATAGCTGGGTAAAGGAAATATATATGCTTAGTTCAGCTCCAGAGCACATACATTAATTCACACACATTTATTAGTACTTGCATCATGACAGCATGGCCAGCCAGAAGCAATAGTCACTTTTCCCCACACCAAAGGCACATCCCACAGCCTAGGGCTAGTGGCAACGTAACTGTGCTGAAAAGTCCTAGATCTATGAAGGAAAGTTCCGCCATGCGGCTCAACAATAGTACTGAGCAGACGGATGGATGGATGGATGAAGAGAACGGCACCAAACACACCCAGTGCAATACTGGTGGAACACAGTGGACTAGAGTGAAAGACACAACTTCTGTTTGAATGGGGGGTGGAGGGGCCCCTGTGAGCTATAGTAAAAAGCATTTAAAAGGAACTAACTTGCACTTTAAAACTCTCAGGGATTGAGCAAGCTGAGAAATGTTAACCTGACCCATTATTTTTGCTGTGGACACTTTGCAGAAACTTCCAGCAGAAGACCCTAAGAATGTTCCACAAAAATTGAACACAGTTGTATTCTGTTAATGACAGTACATACCCACTCGTGTCTGCTGACTTGAGTGCAAACATTCCCACCAGTTTTGCTCCTGTATGAGGTAAAGTGCCTGCACAGCACCAGCCGTCCTCAGGGGCCCGCATCCCACCCTTTCCTCTTTGCCAGCTGCTGGCTCCTTTGCCCCACTACCATCAGCAGCACTTGAGCCGATGTCATGGCAGCCTCTAGGCCCACAGGACTCGCAGGGGTGGCATCTGAAGCTGCTAAATTGCGCAGGTACAGGCAGGCAGGGCCATCAGCTTGCTCTGTTTGTGCCAGGGTCCCTGAGCCTTACTGAGAGCAAACTAAGCACTTTTTTTTTCACTATAGCAATTATACTTGTGGGACCTTAGCGCAGCTTGTGGAGATTTTAAAAAGGAGAATACTTCTAGAGTCTCTGCATTGTGTCTGACGACCAGGCTCAAGTAGGTTATTAGAAAGCCTATGGAAGATGCAGACTGCTCTTCATCCCCGTTGTTTGTTTTTGTTGTTTCTTCTTATTTATTACACTTTGAACTGATCCAATGCTTTCTGCAGGTGGAATTGACCATTTCAGGTGCTGTATTTCTGGGCATCTAACAGCTTCAAATTCAAAAGGAGCTCTTTGGTTGCTTAATTTAATAAACTGGAAGGAGAAGTTCTAGAGAGGTCACAATTACTGTCAGTTATTTCTTTTTACCAGTACCATCTCTTTATTAGTACCATCAAAAGAAGACTTTAGTTTGTTATTCTTTTCCCATAGATTTTGTTTAGAATTTGGAAAAGAAAGGAAAAATGCACAGTTAGTGTATTTAATGTAAAACCCCCACTGATATTTGTTTCTATATAGTCAGTTGTCTTGATGCTTTTCATACAGGGAGTGTAAAATACAGCTAAGAGAAATTTCTTAGGAACTTTGCAGATGAAGGCTTTAGGGAAGTAAGTCACAGGACTATAACAAGCTTTTGCATTCAGTTTGGCAGGAAGCAACTGAATGACTTCAGGATGTTTTCACTCCTAACTGCACTCTCATGAAGGCGGGACTGTAACATTTAGTAATGAAATACTAGAGGACAGAATGTAGAATGAGTTTTCCTGCTTCTGAATAGGGGAATTATCCAATGTTATCACTCAATGTCTGGGAGAAGGCTGGCTTCTGTTAGAAGCACCTTCCACTCTAAAATAAAACCTGTATTTTATTGTTACTAGTGTTTCCTCAGGGAAGCTAGAAGAAGGGTTAGAGCAATTTTTCTAAAATTATTTGTAATATATCCATTATGGAAAGTACTGAAAACTGGTTGACTTTTCTCTCACATGATTTTATTGATTTGTCCTTCCTAGACCACCAGGAACCGCACGTTACTTCATAATCTTTTATGGGGGAACATATGGAAGGTTTTCATGAGGAATGGCTTTATAAAACTTTGAAATTATGATGTCAGATTACAATTTGTAGAGCATTCAAAAGGCCTGACTTGGAATGGAAAAAACCAAGATCAGAAGCAGGGCTAAAATTTGTCCCTGATGAATTTGATGGATCATATTTTCAGTGCACTTAGAAAGCATGGATCTATACAATTAATTTTAACTGTTTTGAATGCACTAATCTGGAGATTTATAATATGCTTTTAATAATTTATTTTAGAGTTTCTTGACACATGCAAGCAAAAGTGATAGAGTATAGAGTGGTATGCCTAAATTTTTACCCACATAACTTATATGTCTTAGGAAAATCTAATTTTTAAGATCACTAAACAATATTTTGCAATACGTACCATAAAATATTAGAGCACAACATCAATTTACAAAAATGAGTGTGCTTACCCCTATTGAAATCACAAAATCACAGAATGGTTGAGGTTGGAAGGGACCTCTGGAGGTCATCTAGTCCAATCAAATCATGGAAAGATTTCCATTACCTTGCAAATAACACAGTAGAAACTTTTGTGGGCTAAATTCTGCTCTGAGGTACCTAGGCTAGTAAAAGCAGAACTTGTATGAAATGCATTTTGCTGTGCAGAGGGAAATTTGTACTCTAATGTTCAGCAGCAAATTTTCAAAGGGTGGTGTAATTTTGTTTCCCCAGATTCCACTCAAGTAAATGACATCATCCCAGAGCACTCACAAATAATTCTGTCATTCCTGAATGACACTTTCAAGAATGCGGAGGTCTTTAACTGCCTTTGAGCAACTTTTAAAGCAGCCTGAATTTTTAATCTCACTGTTGTAAAATATAGAGCTTGGAATCTTAATTCAAAGTAGAAAGTACTATTACAGAACTTAAATATCCTGAATATGCAGACAATGTAAAACTCAGAACATCTTCATTTATCAGGTAGACTCTGACTAATTAAGTTAGAAATAGTCATTTCCTGATGCATCCCCATGGGAACAACTACAATGGAAATTACATCATTTATGTTAGTAGATTTAGCAAGATGCCAAAGTATATGAATAGAAGAAAGAGGAAAACAAAGTATAAACTACTGTTGGAGGGATGCAGCTGAGGACTGCTCGCTGTGGTATTTTTATGCAGCGAGACTGGAATTCTTTCTGAAGGAACTCATGTCAACATCTAAACTAGCAGAAGACCTTTGCACCTGTTCTGCTCTACTTAAGGTCTGGAACGTAGGCAATATAGGGAATTATCTGGCAGAACCTCTTCAGATAATGAATTTTCACAATTTCAAATACAAAGCAGTGTCTAAACATTGAAGTTGAGAGAAATCTGTGTTGGGGAATAGTCACCCAGGCAAGGTCTCTATTGCAAAACCTGTGTGCTCTTGCTAGTTTTTAAGATTAGAGATTAACTATAGTGAGGCATCACTTTTGTCCTAGGATGTGGCATGGGTATATACTGTCTCCCTGACATGTGCCCATGGAAAAGAACATTGCATGTGCTATTTAGAAGGGAGCTGCAACGAGCTTCAGCCACATTCCCAGTCTGCAATGCCACTGCCCACACACCTGGAATAATCCAGAGCTCCTTTTGTCTGCCTCTGAGTTACTCTCTCACGTCACTGGGTTTCAGCATCTCACTTCAAAAGATGACCCAGATTTAACTTTAGTTCTGTCAGGATAGTGGCTCAAAGAAGGAGATGGATCACAGGAACTTGTCTGCAACGCCATGCGTAAAAGACTGACCAGTTACTTAATTTTTTGGGGTGCTGTTACATAGCCACTGTTGGTGATTTCATCTAAGAATACACTCTGCTGTGTATTTAAAACAAGAATTCAGCTTGTCCCAAATTATGAGTATTACTCATGAAAACTGAATGGATTTTCTGAATATTTGTGAGCAAGTTGGTTACCTTCAATCAAAACACACTTTAGGAAAAGCTCTCTAAGAAATTGAACAAACTGCATCATATGTTTCTCCTGAACAGTCTTAAAAATGGAATAATAGATGCTTAGAATTTCTCTTTTTGCTATATCTTAGAGAGATCATGTACGCTTGAAAATTTTATTTTAGCACAAAATGTCATTTTTTTCCTGTTATTCTGCGTAAGAAAGTTTCTCTCTCAAAAGGGCTGAAGAGGAACATCCTACTGCACAACATCCCCAGCAGGACTGCCCTTTTTCAAAAGTCAGCTGCCGTTATTCTCAATAGGACTGAAATTGTATCTTGCTTATGGTTAGGTGATTATTCTGAGAAGTGCAGCAGTCTTCTGAAGTATTCAATAAACCCAGATTCACAAATGGCTCTTAAAGAGAGGCATTAGATCACTGGAAAAAATAGGATGTAGTAGCCTCTTATGACAAAATGCTGTAACCAAAATAGCTGTGGTGCAGATGTGCCCTAAGAGCAATAGAAAATAACACATGTGGAGGACAACTCTAAGAAATCCAGGGAGCAGAAGATTGCACCTTTGTTGATGAATCAGTTTTCAGTTACAAACAATGGCAAAACTTACAAATATTTCCTAGAGCTCTTTTGAAAAGCTTTGTATGAGATATACTTATTAGAAAAAGTAGAAGAAAGGTGAATACTAGAAAGACATATCCGGAAGAAGGAGGAATGTGTATGGAGGTATGTGTGCTTTGTACAAAATAAAAGTGCCAGCAAAAGGGGAGACAGAAGGACTGATGAAAGAACTTAACACAGAGGTTTGGAAAAGATTTGGATATATACTTACCTGCCTTGGATTGGCCTAGCTGTGAACAAACAACTGTATACTCAATCAATCCGTATGTAACTTGCTTTTTTCTTAAAAAAAGAGCTTTAATAATTTCAGTAGAAATGCAAGGACACACAAAATGAACACGCTCTATGATGTTTAGAACAAATAAAGATTAGAAAGCCTGGAATAGTTTTTAGAATCTTGTTATTCTAGGACTGTGCCGTGATTTTGAAGCGCCTGATCAGAGATTTTTAACATTCAGCAGCAACCTGCATTTAAAGTATAAAGAATTACTGTAAAGATTTTTTTTCACCCTTGTTTATAGTCATATATAGTACTTAAATAAGAATGGGAATTTCCATCAAAAAACAGACTTAAGGTTTAACCAGCCATCTACAGTGAAGTACACTAAGTACTTCAGTGAACTCCAGCCTGTACCTGGAATGTGTATTATGAAACATATGAGGCAACTTTAATGTTAACCCTTCTTCCTTTTCTGCCTCAGCCAGTAGGCTAAGGGAGACTTAGTGTTGCCTTTGTTTGATATAGTGTGGGGACACAGGCACTGCCATGACACAAACACTGCTGGAGTTGTGATGGCCTCATGTAAATATTATACAAACCAGAGGTTTGTCTCTTAGTATCCAAGCAATATTTTTGGGAAGAGCAGGGAAACTTTCCGGCACCCCGGCTCAACAAAATAATCTGAAGAAGGGTTTGTGTGTCTGAAAACATTTCTGTTTTCTTCTCCAGTGACAATAAGTAATAATAATAAAAAAGGACCTGTTTTCTACAAATGCTGCTTTGCTTATTTTCTCTGTGAGGTTTTTGCATGAAAGCACAATGAGTAGTTCAGGTGTCTGGATTATTTATTTCTGTGCTTTTTGGGGGTTTACTTTTCAGTTTGATTTTAACTCTGAATTTCCTTAACTTTATTGGTTTGGGAATAATAAAGCATCGACATGTTTTGGCCTCATTTCTGAGAATACCACTACAACCTAGTTCTTGGTGAAAATATCTCAAAAGGCCTGCTTCTCTGTATGAAGGCCCCTAATCTCTGCTCCAGACTTAAATTTATGGGGTCTATCTGGAAACACGAAGACAACAAACACTTGGTAGGGCAAAGCTGCTGTTCAGGTCTCCAACCCTGATGGGTTTAACCTTGAGATCCTTATGAAAGACAATGCTTTGCTATGAACCTGAAGTGCTGGAGTTCTTTTATTTCTTGATTGGTGGATGGGAATAAATCCAGACTTAGGAATATTTACATAGAATGAGACTATTTTAGAAAATCCCAATTATAGCAAGTTTGGGCTTTACTTATGACTTCTCTGGGAGAAAAAGCAAATGCTGAAAGAAGCTTACAATTCCTAAGGAGGAACTGATGGAAGTTACAGAATATTTGGGTAGAATATTAACCTCTAATTTAATTTCCCCTGCTGCCTCTAGACAAACAGGCAATTTGGGCGGGAAAGAATGAGGGAATTGCTTGAAAAAAGTTCTACAAACGCTATAGCCATTTATTTTGTGATGTGTTAAATGTCAATGCACACTGAAGTTTTGGCTGCTGAGAAGACTGGTGTGACAACATTAATGTGATTAAGGCTTTTAACAGCAACAACAACTGTTGTGTTGAATCATCTTTGTAGTCTTAATGGAATAGTAATTGGAAATATTGTACTTCTGTTATGGGCTAAAAGAATCTGTGTATGTTTAAGCTGTCTATTAAATAAGTATTTTTCAGTCACTGCTTAAACTGAAAATAGCTTTAGCACAATGTTAAACAAGAACTCCGAAATCTTTATATATTTACAGTTAAGTATGATACCCAGAATGTTGTTGCAAGCACTGTATGCTGTACATTTGGATTTCATGATCACACATGTATTATCAAATTAGCTGGAAGTAAAATACTTTAAAATTACAGTTTTCATGATAGAAAAAACAAAGCCTGCAATATCGGCCAAAACCTTTGTGATAAATTGTGTACACATCATGATTTTGGGGAATGATTAGCCCATTAGTAATTAGTAGTATGAATTTAATTTCATTCAGCTTTTGATCACCCAGTTTTTGTGATTTTGGAAGAAAAGATCCTGAGTAAAATCTGATCATTCCTATGATATGGAATTCATCCTTTGAGACAGGAACCTCTCATGTGAAATGTTGATGGGGTCTTATAAATGGGATGGTTAAGAAGTTCCAGGGGCTTTTAAATTTTCAGATGTCCTTTTTCATGGTATTTCTATAAAAAGAGAGGTAATAGGTTTTAATTTTGTACTTCATGTTTTGCAGTGAGTTTTAATTCAATGAGTGAAATAGCTTTTCATGGGTGACATCTGAAGATGAATGTATTCATGCAGCCTGCTGTAGATTCTGCAGTTCTGCAACGAAAGCTCTGATTATCTACTCTTTTAGCCTTGCTAGCCTGTAACAGTATGAACAAGGAGTAGGAGATAAACACTCTCCACTTCTAGAGAGTAATTAGTATCATGGAAAAAGGCTTGCTGTTTTCAGTTAAGAAAAACACTTGCGGCTGAAGTTCCAAAGAGTCAATTGACAAAAAGTGATTTTTCGTTCAACAAATGTAGAGTATAAATTGAGGGTGAGGATTCCTTTCACTAATCATATTCATACCATTCACGATTCACATTTCACTAGTATCAATGAAATTAAGTACAAAGGTTTGACTTTCTTCTTGGTTACAAACACCAAGTGACTCCCTCAAATAAGCGATGCCAAGATTAGAAGTAGGAAGATTGCTATCATTATCATTATTGTGATCTCAGATGAACTCTTTGATTAGAAATATATTATATACTCATTTACATTTATATGCTAGATAAAAAAACCTCTATGCCTAGGCTCAGTGAAAGTGTCCCAGCCCACACCTGGTAACCCACGTTAGAAGCCAGGTTGTAGGCAGCTCCTGTAGCTATCTGATGAGCTGTGGCATATGCATGGACATTCTGCTTCCTTTTTTTGGAAAATGCTACTGACCAAAGAGAATTAGCTGTGCTTGTTAATTATCTCTTTGTGGTTATCAGCGTATTCACAGGATTTTCTCTCAAGCTCAAAGACCACTTGGTGTTAAGGGTGAATGCCATGTGGTAAAACTTCTCTCATCTGATCTTCCTTGTGCTAGTTTTGACAACAGTGATTCTGGCAAGATGACTATTGGGCAGTCAGTGTTTATATAGGCCACAAGGTAACATTTTTCAATGCTTATAAAGGCATTAATTAAAAATTGGACGTAAATTGCCAATCTTATCTAAAACAACAAAACAGTGTTTGTGTGCTGAATAACGTACTCAACTACAGCTGAGAGGAAAAAAGCAGAAAAGGGAAAGACTGGAGACTCATTTCCAAAGTCGGTAAGTTATTATCAGTCCAGGGATACATCAACAAGTTTCTGTTTTTTTCAGGAAGAAATGAAATCAATTATGTGAATTCTAGCAACAGTATAGTAGTTTCTTTCAGATTTCTACTATTATGAAAATTCCGTACTATGCTACTCTAGATAAAGTTTTGAAATGAAGTCATTATCAGCTAAACTTATTTACTTTCAAATTTTATTCAGCAGAAATTACCTTGTTAAAATTTAGTAGAAAAATGACAATATTTACCGACTGATGTAGTCATGAATCTATTCTGGAATGTCAGACTGAATACATTTGCCTCTTAAAATGTGTTTACAGAATTGTCATTAGTATTTTGAGCTTATATTAAGAACATACTTACTTGAAAACTCACACCATCTTTTAAAAAATGTTTTAAAAAAATGTATTTTTTTCCACATTGCTTCTCTCTTTCAATTGTGTCCCCCTTAACAGTTTTACCATCTACTGCTGATTTATAAGCAGTGCCAAGGCTATGTTTATCTGTGAAGAACTGTAAGATTTAAGAAGTAGTATTTTTTGCAAACTGTATTTCCAGCCAAAACTTCAAGAGTCTGGAATGGATCCTAGACAGTTTGCATCTAAATTATTTATTAATCTGGAGCCTGAACTATGTATGTATTAAGAATCAGAAAGATAATTATAGTCTGTGAAATGGATACAGCAAGACTCACAGTAGAGAGGAAGTAAAGAAAGGAATTTGGAGGTCAGAAATATACAAAGAACATAGTGATGGGCTCAGTTAATAGATTCTGAATAAACAGTTTACAGATGAAAACCCTATTAAAATGATGGCATTATTTTGTGTGGATGTTGATGATAGTGCTAGAAGAATGGTGGAAGCAGAAATAATTTATCTGCCTTGGCTGAAGCTGCAATGCTGAGTGAGATCAGGAAACAAAATGCACGGGTGTGTGTTCACTGCCAACCTCTGTCACTGAAGTTCTCACTTGCTCTCTGGAGCAAAGCACAGAAAACACAGGGCAGTTTTCAACAGACCATAACTCAAACAAGTCTGAACAGATTTTCATTGCCTAATATGACTGTTCCGCTTCCAAATTTCAAAGATTTCTTGCTAATCGCTGGAAATGGTTACTTTCAGCAGCTTTTACTTCTGTACACTGGAAAATTAATCTGTGTGTGGGAAGCATGTCCCAACTGGCAATATTCCATACAACTGCTTTGATTGCTGTGTGAGGAGGATGTGTCTGGTTTGAGATAAAGAGAATCTCTTCCTTACTCAGAGAAATCTATCTGCCATTTGCTAAAACAAATTGATATTACCTCCTTCTCAAGAACCTTTCTTTTCTCTTCTGCTCTCTTTCTCTCCCATCCACAGAGTTACAACTCTAGTTGTTTATATCAATCGCTGCATTAGAAAGAAGATGATGTTGTAAATAACCAAAGGTTTCTTTTCCTCACATCCAACTCTCATGTTTTCATAAAATACAATATCAGATCATTTATATGAGAAAATTACCAATCCATATTTTAATTCTTCTTCTTCATATGAATCTGCTGTTACAGATATCTGAAGCTTGTTGCCTTCCATTAGCAATTTAGGTATGAGCCTTTAAGCTGTAGTAAAGACCACAATACAACCACTTGAGGCAGATGTTTATATGACACACCATGTGTGACATCTGGACAACCACTACCACGACTACCTGATAAACTAGCAGTTCCCTAGGGCTGATGGTCTCTCTATTTTGGGGTGATAGGAGA
This sequence comes from Aquila spilogaster, assembly GCA_024606505.1. Classification (NCBI taxonomy): domain Eukaryota; kingdom Metazoa; phylum Chordata; class Aves; order Accipitriformes; family Accipitridae; genus Aquila; species Aquila spilogaster. Next base: position 39,409 of record JANHGO010008176.1, read on the forward strand.
TTGATCACAAGGCTCTTTCTTACTATAGTTCAGGTAAATTTCTGGACTGTAACTTGTCCTTACGTATTAACCTGTACCGTATTCCTGGTGCTCCCCCTGCAACTAATTACCAATGTTGGCCTTGCATGTTCTGTTTCATCACAAATTTGGCAAATGGAACTGGCAGGCCTAAACAACACAGAATAAGAAAAACTTATTATTTCATTCCTTATTAACTGGATGAATTTTTGAGTCATTAAAACTGTTCCAGGAAAGTATGATTCCTTATTCACATACTTGCAAACAAATGTAAAATTTAAAGAAATGTAAACCAGAGAAGGGGTACAGCTTTTCTGGAACAGTTTTAATGACACAAACATTCATCCATTTAAATTCAGGCATAAAATCTGATCCATTTAACTTTGCATATTAGGTGAATTAGGGTATGTTTACACAATGCATTCTCTTATTTATTCTGTGAAGACTTTAACTCAGACAGCTGTTAACTAGAACCTGGCAGCATAACATGGTTGAAAGTGCTAACACCAATACTACTGGTCCATAAAGAATGTCAATATATCCCATATGAAGAACAGATAACTGTGCTCTATTTTCTGTAGTGACACAGACATCTACATTAGTTTTAAAAAGTTATTTAAGGATCTCAACTTACCAATAAAAATCTAGTTGCTATTTTGCATCTGTTTACTTTAATGAGACATGCATTTTCTGAGGTTTGCAGAATTACTAAGATACATACCTCCATCCTTAGATACCTAAAATACATTAGGTATCTAATGGATACCTAGACTACAGAAGATTAATATTATTTATAACATTCACTACATTTGACAACTCTTCTGTAATAAGGTTCTAGCATTATTGAATTATTTAGTTGTAATGATCTTGGCTTCAATAGCACTCTGCCCCCTGGGTTTCTTAACACTTCATAAATACAGTTGGACTTGATGATCTTAAAGGTCTTTTCCAACCCAAATGATTCTATGACTATGATTCTATCATAAATGAACTCATAAGTCCCCACAATAACCTTTTCCTACATGTAAGGCAGTAAGCTTATGCAAAGAATCAGAGAAATGCGAACAAAACTGTGAGGGTGAACAAGGACTCTTCACCCACAAGCAAACTATAGGCAACATTAAGATAATACACTGAGAATAACTGCATCAAATTGAAAGTACCAGGGATATATTACTAGTTTGACACACTCATGTAGGTTTGAATTTAGTTAAGGCAGTGAGAATGGTGGCTGTTTCTCTTAAAAAAAGTAACAATGGGGACATAACAGTCACCATGATTATGTCTCCCATCTTTCATCTTGTCACCTCAAGGAGAAGCTGTGTTCCTTGGTAACAGACATGAATCTAGACCCCAAACCTGCCATGGGACTGAAACCGAATTATCTCTATTATTTTGATATCTAATCTAGATTTCTCCCATAAAAGTGCACTCTTAGTGTAACATCTTAATTCAAAAGATCATGAAACAGGTAAAACTTGGTATAAGGCTTCTACTCTAAGACACATCTGTTAGCTTAGTATCAAGAACCAACTGTAATCCATGAAAATATAGAGATATATTTCCCTAATTATGACAGCCTTCCTGGCACAAGGTCTTATCTTATGTCACTGCAGGGTACAGTAGCTTTATTGCCACTCTTTCATTCTTTAGGTGACTAGTACAAGAACTACAACTGGAAACTAAGAGACTAAAATGGGAGCACAAAAGAAAGAAAGGTAGTAAGCAAATTCGTCTGACACAAGGAGATGCCAGTCCTGACTACATTACATCATGATCCATACAAGCTTGTATTCTAAATTGTACTCTGTGTTTTAACTCTTTTTCCTTAGTACTTTCCTCAATATTCCTCAGGAAATTTCTGATGAAACCACTGCATAGTCAGGGTAATAACAGCTGGGAAACTGTCCTCAGTGGTTCACTGTCAACCTGGAAAGACAAATAGTATGGTCCAGGGCTTTTGCTACTGTTCTGTTTTCTCCTTAATGACTGCGATGTTGGAACTAATAGTGTGTTTCTAAATCTGAGAAAATCAGCAAAATGGAAGGACTTGGCATGCTAGGGAAAGGTGTGAGAAAACATAGAACAAAATTCTGGAAGACAAAGCAGGTCAATGGAGATGGCAGTAAACAACCATAGAAATACATTCTGGAGAAAAGACTAGACAGCCACCTGTTTCACAGAGGAGGACCTATGGGTGATAATAAATCAAAATAAAACCCAACAATGGTTGCTGTTGAAAACCACACACATTTAAAGATAAGTAACAGTTTACATTTAAAATAATTATTTCCTGCTTGCTAGTGGAAGGTAAGGCTCAGCATCCACTGTATCCTCTTTTGAAAGCCATACTTTAAAAAGGATATGAATTGACTGGAAAGAGTCCAAAGGAAAGCACTAAGAATGACCAAAGGTTTAGCAAACATATACCAGGAAGAAAGACTTGACAGAACCTGGCTGATTTACTGAAGACAGTAAAGACATTATAATGGTCTACAAATGTAAAATATTGCTGCAAACAGGAAAGGTACAAACTGTTCCACCACAGACAGGAAAAGAGTTAATGGCCTTAAGGTGCAGTAAAAAAAAAAATTCAATTTAACACTAGGAAGGTTAACTATGAGGATAGTTAAACACTCAACAGTTTGCCCAGGGAGGCTATGGAATCTTCACCAGGAGATGTTTCTGAGAACAGGATAGGCAACCATCTATCCAGACTAGTTTAAATATAATTGATTCTGCCTTGGGGCAGGAAGATGGACAAGATGACCTCTCTGTGTCCTTCACAGCCGAATGCTATATATTCTGTGAATTACAAGAGAATGACTTATTGTTGAAAAACAGTGCAAAGTTTATTTAATTTGCCTTTTAAAAGGATACAACCCTGCTTCAATTTTGAGCGTACTGTAATATTTAACAACTAGATTGAAGCTTACCAAATAATGCTTCTGATGTAATCTGGCTTTGCTAGGCTCTAAAATACAGCAGAACCTCTCTTAGCTATCATTATCAATAACTCTCAAACTCAGCATGTCTTAGTATTAATTTCAGTGAGAGCACCTCACTTCCCAGCAAAGATTTAGCAACAACAAAGTTGCAACAGGACTTTACCAATACTCAATCACGTGTGTATTTACTAGTGTGTTATTGCCTCTATACAGAATAAGAAGTGAATGTACAGTTACCAAAATAAATCAGCCAAACACAGCTTATGAATCAGGATTATTGATTGCTTTATATACACTCTTTAACCCCCTCACTCCTTTAACTGTCAATTGCAATTGCAATTGTCATTTACAATTGTTCTCATCATTACTTATATGGTTTTCCTACACAGGCAACAGATCAGCCATGTTGTTGCAGCAAACCTGTCAGTACAGTGCAATCTTGCCTCCCCCTGTTATTCATGAAATCTTCTGGTGCAGTTGTTAAAAAAAGCCCCAACACTTCATATATCACATACACACTATAACTATCTTGCCCTTTAACTTATTGTACCATATTCTTTACTGTCATCGTGGAGGAAGAAATTGCATACTTTATTCAGAAGATATATGGAAATGCAATCGCAGTTAATAATGATGCTAATTATGCAAATTGATGACCATGCTTTTCCTTAAAAAGAAAAAAAAATCTGGCCATTTCTTATCTCCGGGACTTCATCTTTTTATGGCTGTTGGTAGGAATGATTTTTGTCACCTATTTTTCTACTAGAACCACATCTCACATCAGAGCATCTAAATATCTTTGAAAGTCACGTCCTACATGTCTGAATACAGACATCTGAAGGCAAAGGATCCTGAAGAAAGTGAAATTCTGTTCCTAAGATGTAACCTATAAAAGTAGAATTATAAAAGTTTAGTTATGTTAGATACTGTATCATGGTCAGATTAAACTGCTGCTAACAAGATGTTAGGGTTTTGACTGTTCGACAATATGCTTTTTCTTCTTTGCTTATCCTGTGAAAGATGTTACAGCAGAATTGACAGTTATAATGTATAGCTTGCTAGCTGAAAAATAGAAAAGCAAAACACAGAAATGTGACTGATTTGAACTGCAGGAAACCATAATGGCCCTTTGATTTTTGAAAAAAAAAAATAAAAAAATCTCAGAATGTAATGAATGAAAGAAAAATTTAATTTTTCCAGAGGTTTAAAATTTTATTTCTTTTAAGTGTGTGTCATTCAGGAGAATCAAGTATTGTGTATTCTTAATTTTTGCCAGCAACTTTCAACAAATGGAATGCATGGTAGTTTGTATGCATTACTTGAAAAATCCACATGCATGTGTAAAAATAACTCAGTACTATCAACGTTAATTACATTCTTTGAATATAAGTTCATTAATGGTAACCTATTTTGCAAGAAGGCTATACATGCTTAGTTTTGTCTGTGTTGCAGCAGTCATGTCCACAGCTCTAACTTTCAATTTATTTTGGATGATATTTTAATAAATTTATCTAGTAAATTTGGCTAATGGTGTGGGTGGTGGTTGTGGTTTTTGTGTTAACTTGCTGGCCACAGCAACACTGAATTCAGTAATGTGTTGTGATGTTTATCTGTGAAACAGGAAAAAAAAGAAAATAAAGGCAGTGAGCCAAATTTAAATTTACAGCTCTGCTTACTGAACAATTTTATAACACAACTGAAATTCTGCTCTTTTGTGTATCATTATGTGTACAGCTACAATATACTTCATCACACAAATTCAGCTTTATGCCTAATGCCATTTAAAGCCCACTGGTTAATATGACACACATATAGTCTTACCATCACTCAGTGTCACAGTGGATTGTCCATAAGCAGAATGGAAGATATTTAGGGATGAATAATATCTTCATACCCTGCAGTGCATTGGTGTTGCATAAGGCAAGTGCAAGTGCCTGCCAGTGCAAGGGGTGCATGCAAGGGGTGGATCTGAAGACATTTTGGCCTCCAACAAGTACATCCGTGCCTGGAGATGCCAGTGAGGTCTCAGCGATATACTGAGATTACTGACAGAAGTAAATATCAAGATTGGAAATTGGTTACACTGTAGGTTATAAACAATACTATAATGCTAACATGGAATTTATTAACATCATATGTTTTCTGTTGGCCCTAATGGTTTGACTTTTAAGAAATCAATAATAAATACTGTAATGTAGGTCACATTTTTTGGTGTATAATCATAATTATATTTTGTAAGCTATCATGGTGTAGCCTACTTCAAATAGTCACAACTCTTAAAAGGGCAACATTTAAACTTTGCACAATCACATTTTTTGGAAGTACAATTTCACCACCCATGACCAAGGTAAGAATGTTACAAACACTGCCACAAAATTTCTTCAATCCTTTTGCATAACAGCCAAATATACAATGCTGTGTGTAATAAACACATGTACTGCAAAATATGTCACCTTCCAAAATGAATTCTGAACTCCATTTAACAGTCTCAACCTGTTAACAGGGTGGAGAAAAGAGCAACATCAGATTCCTTACACTAAGGGCTCAAAGACCTAGAACACAAATATCTTGGTTGAAAAAAAATAAATTCATTGTTATGTCCTGCATTTTTGAAAACAATTGGTCAGATATGAAGAGCTACATACTGCAAACTGTAGTGAAAGAGGATCATGCTGCTGTTTCGCCTTCCTCATGGACAAGGCGAGGTACACTGACCTCAGGACTCTTCCTGCACTGAACAGGTTGTATACAATAATTTAAAAAGAAACTCAATGACTAAAGCTTTGAATTTAATCTGCCATATGACTGACTAAGTATTTCAGAACTGCAATAGCATTCACAATTCAAAAGTCACTAAAGCAAAACAGTGAGGAGACAATAAGGGAGTTGAAGGTGTCATTCCAAACCCAGACTCAATGTTACGAGTATGTGAGCTTACACAGAAACAAAAATCTAGGTGCTGTCTTTATTCATCCTTTTGTGAAGGGATTAATTTGAAAATTCTTCTGGAGAATAACGATATACATAATGTTGTTACAGAAAATGAATGCCCTAAAAAGATTCCTTTTGTACACGTGACAGGTGCAAATCCTCCAGAATTCAAAGTTTGGAAAAGGAAGCAATTCCTTAGAAATTAATTTTAACAGTTGAAAGTTATTTGGGGTAAAGTCTGAGGGGGACGGGAACAAACTAAGATTATGACTACAATAAAGCCCTTGCATGCATTGATATTTTGTACTGACACAATATTACTCCTGTCATAGTTTAACCCCAGCCAGCAACTAAGCACCACCCAGCCCCTCACTCACTCCCCCCGCCCCGCAGTGAGATGGGGGAGAAAATCGGGAAAAGTAAAACTCGTGGGTTGAGATAAGAATGGTTTAATAGAACAGAAAAGAAGAAACTAATAATGATAAGGATAACACTAATAAAATGACAAC